>JAVCKT010015842.1:0-16168 GCA_032273925.1 Rhynchotus rufescens
CCGGCGATGATGGGCACCGGCCAGATGAGGGCGGCCACGCTCCACACAATGATGACCAGAGTCATGAAGCACGCCACGAGCGTGGACTCGATGGGCTTGCGGTTCATGCGCCAGCCCGGCTCGCCCTTGAGCTCCTCCAGGCTGAAATCCAGGCAGCAGAAGTTGAGCGGCTCCCCTTGCAGCCAGTACTGGCCGGGCTCGGCGGCCGGCGGGTAGGTGAGCGAGGCGGCGGCGGCGGCGGCGGCGGCGGCCGGGAGCTGGTGCGCGGCGCCCCGCAGGCGGCCGCCCCGCCGGCCGCGCACCCAGCTGCAGCCCACGCAGAGGCGCAGGTCCTGCTGCGCGCCGCCCGCCGCCAGCCCCAGGTGCTCGATGAGCAGCGGCGGCCCCACGCGGTGGAAGGCGGCCGAGAAGAAGGCGCGTCCGTGGCCGTTGGTGGAGAAGAGCAGCAGGTCGCACTGGATGCCCAGCGGGCGGCTCCAGCGCACGAGCAGCGAGCTCAGCATCTGCCGCTGCACGCTGATATTGCAGTGCGGGTCCTCGGCGGGCTGCGGCTGCCCCTGCGGCCGCTGCTGCTGCCCGGGCGAGGTGGCAGCGGAGGAGGAAGGCTCTTGGCTAGGGGCAGCCGGCGGGCCCGGGCTGCTGGTGCTACTGCTGCTGCTGGTGCTGCCGCCTTCCTCCTTGCCGGTTGCCGCTTCGAGGTCCATCTCGAAGCTGGCCAGGGAGCGGGCGGAGGAGTTGGCAGCGGGCAAGAAGAGCTCGGGCTCCGGCTCCTGCTGCCCGCTGGCGGCCGCCGCGGGGCTCCAGCCGTGGCGGGGCGGCAGGCAGGCGGCCAGCAGAGCCGGCAGGAGCAGCGGCAGCATGGCATTGACTTAGCGCCGGAGAGGAGGCAGAGCGGCAGGAGGAAGGGGCGGCCGCATGGCGCTGCCGGCTGCCATCCGGGAGGCAGCGGCGGCGGGAGGCTCTGCCCGCGCCCGCAGAGCCAGAGCACGGGAGGGGGGGGGGGGGGGGGCGGGGGGGTGGGGGCGGGGGGGGGGCTGCCGCGGCGCCGAGCCCAGGGAGCCGGGAGCCTCCGTGACGGCAGCGGCTCCCCCCGCGCCGCCTCCGCCCCCGGCCCGGCCCCCCGCGCCCCCGGCGGGAGGAGCCCCGGGCAGGATCCTCTGGGAAGGACAGCGGGAGGATCCTCTGGGAAGCGACCTGGCACCGGCGGTTCGATGGCGGGGAGAAGGACCCTTGCTCGTGTGCAAGGGGGTTAAGCTCCTGGGCACCGCGTGCACGCTGCAAGAGCGGGCTCAACCCCGGGAGCTGCGGCGGGCAGGGGTCTGCAGCCTGCCCGGTCCGAGCGCTCCCCGGGCTCACCCAGAGCCGCGGCTGGCAGCAGGGCACAGCCTGGCCCCGCAGGAAGGCTGTGAACGGGGAGACAGGATTGCAAGATGTGTCGCCACGCGCCCGTGCTGCGGGATTGGCATTTCCAGAAGGTGGCTTTACCATGCAGTGGGATGCCCCAGGGTGTTTTGTGACCCTGCACGGCTACGGTGTTACTCGTAACACACAGACACTGAGGCTGCCTGTGCTGCTGTCTGACCCAGGGAGTGTTGCCAGGGACAGATCCCATAGGAGAAAGGAGATGGTGAATGTTTCTTAGCTGTTACCTTGGTGGGAGGGTGGGCTAAAGTAACATTTCTCTGGCGAACTGTCAGACTGTCATTCCTTCTTTTGCCTTTGCAGCGCTCTTTTGACAAAAGCACCCACAAAGGGGGATATGAACACAAAATCCCAGCTTTCCCAAGAACATGAGAGCGTTTACATAACTGATAGGACTGAACTCCACAGGACTCCATTGGTCCTGTTTGAGCAAACCCACGCGTGCACATTCTCCTTGGGAGAAGGAGTTACTGCAATATCACTCCAAACTATTTCAGCTGAGTGAGAGTGAAGAATGAAGGTAAGGAGTGGATTTTACATTTGCTTTAATTCAACATGAATGGAGGTAATGAATTAGGTTTCTCTGAACACTTACCTAAAAGTACCATGCTAAAGCCCAGAGTTGCTTACTTGTAGTCAAGAGGGACCTGAGCAAATGGACTTTTATTTGGGTAGATAGATTATTCTATCTACCTAAAATGGGCTTTTATTTGGGTAGATAGATTATTCTATCTACCAAATGTTTAGTTTGGCTAGGCTTGTATTTTGGCTTCCTACTAAACAGCCTGATGAAACGTTCAAAGCCAGTGGTTCCATTCCACAGTGCTGGCTTTTTGCTCAGATGCCACAGTACAATGAGAATAATTTTCACTTCTGTTTCCACCCGCTGGCCCAAGACTGTAAGTTTTTCCATTGTAAGGTGTTTGTGGATCTCACAGATGAAGAGAGAGGCAGTGGGCAGCAAGTAATACTAAACAGCATTGCACTGGGTCTTGGCACAAGGCTTGCAGATGAAACAGCCTGAGTGAGATTAGCTCCTAACCACTGTGGCAAGAGGCAGGTGGCAAATACCCCAGGGAGAATTTCAGTACCTTGGTCTGGGCTCCCAGCGTCCAATGAACACATTTAGAGAGACCTCTGAGGAACGTTGGGGAGAGAAAGTTGATCTGACTTTTTTTTTGTTTAGTATCACTGAGACTACCAAAGCAAAGAATTAATAGAGAATGTATTATGTGAGGCTGGAGAAGCCTCGTGCCTAACCTCTGTTCTTCTTCACCAAGGGATAACTGAGCGAGTGCGTACAAGAATAACGAAGTGTGGGTTAGGTCATTAGCTGATAGCTGCTTTGCAGGTAACTCATTGATAGGTCCATCAGCTGTAGTGAATCTCTGCATGGAGTCAGTCAGACCCAGAGTACCAAGGTAAAGGCCCATTCTGCAGTTTTCATATGTAAATCTCAAGTGTCATTTTATGGACGAGGAGGCTGAAGCCTGAAGAAATCACTAGATGGCCAAAGGTGGCCGGCAAGTCAGAGGCAGATCAGAGTGTGGATTTTGAAGGTTTGATTCCATAGCTATAGCTAGAACTACAACATGCACCGTAGGTCACAGTAGCACTTGTCAGTGTGGTAGAGGAGGTGCGAAGTGGGCTAAAATGATTAAATTTAAGAAGGGAAAATGAAGTAACAAGGGAGTAGGAGTTATGTGAGACACTGCAGTGTTGTTTGGAAAGTGAAGGCTAATAGTAAAGGACAGTCAGAAGCTTTGAGAGTTGTTTTAATGATATTTCTACTAATGTACTGCTTATGAAATATTTTAAATAGGTTGAAATCAAAAATATTTCTACCCAGGTGCCATTAAAATTGCTTTTCTTGATGATGATCCTTTAGAGGCTGAAGTCTCATTGCAGCTAGAAGAAAATGACCTAAAGTAGGTACAGATTCCAGAAGCGAATCAGTAATTGCTTTGAAGTCAAAAGCTTATGATCCTCAACCAACTCTATGCTGATTTCACTGGGGAAAGGGAATAACAGCATGGAGCTTTTCTTCATAAAGAATGCCCTGTGGAGGTTGTTATCTCTGAAAGGAATTGGGTGTGTGAGAGAAAATGGGAAAGTATCGGAGCAAAAGGTTGGATACCCATCTGTAACATTACAGAGATACTTTAATATGGAAAGATACCTACTTTTGATTACCAAAGATAAGATTTTAGTGGCAAGTAAGTACAGCAGCGCATCACCAGTCTCCGTGAGAGCGCCAGGTAAATAAGGAGAACATCGCAGTCAAGAGCTGAAGAGGGAGACAAGGTCAGGAGGAGGAAGCTGGTACTTGACTCTTGTCAAAAAAGAGCAACTTCAGCTCCTGCAGCAGGAGCAGGTTCCAGTCACGCTGGGTAGTGTTCTGAGAGCTGCTTATTCCCAGCTGAGAAAAAAAGTGCCTGTGTGATGATTATATGAGAACTTGCTAATAGTTTCACACCAGATGAGGGGAATCTCAGGGACAAATTAAGTGAGCTCATCTTATAATGGCTGCGGCTTCTCCTTTAACACTAGTTGATAATCAGTAGTTTGCTGGTTGACCGGAGGGCTGAGATTTTCTTATTGCCCACTGAGGTGCTAATTTGATTGGGAGAACAGTGTATCAGAAGCCTCACTTGCTTCCTTCTCACATGGTATTTTTGTGGATGTGTCAGAAATTATTTGCAGTAGAGCAGTTAAAATCCACTGAGGCCTTTGAAACGGATAATAGGTACCAGGGAAGATGGTCGGAAAAAGTGCCCTGTTACTGTGTTTGTCAGACAGGTTTATCTGCAGAGAACAGATCATGCACTGCACAGAGCACGCCAGGGTTTGTACCACACTTTGTACAAGTATCACTAGGCCAGGCAAAGGGAACAGCCAGTTGGCAAACAGGCTGAGAACAAGAGTATAATCTCTGCAAAAGCCAACACATCCAGTCCTAGCAAAGTCACTAAGCTCCTTGTTTGACGTGTCTGTCGGCGGCAGTTTTCCTCATTTGCCACCACTCTGCCCTCTCAGTTGTGCAAACACAGATGTCCACAGATGTCCCCGAAGCCATAAAATGAGCCGTGTCAGAGAGCTGGGGTGGATAGCAGTGCTGTTCTAAAGTGCATCTGATACACACTCTGCTTGTCATGAAAGTGTCATAAACTATTTTAACCCCACTCGGTTCCCTTATTGAGATCACCACGCACCCCTGCGACAAGCTGTGCCTGCATAACTGAAGGAGAGAGGCTACATGGCAGGGAGGGCGAGAAGGTTTGAGCAGTGAGGGTTTGAGCGGTGCTATTTTAGCCAGCACATGTCAAAACATGCTCTGCAGGGCTCTCACTGATGGCAGGCTGCGTGGTAGTTGTGGAGCAAGAGAAGACAGTGGCCATCAGGAACCCAAAATGAGAGCAGTGAAAAAAGGTCATCAGGGCCGAGTGCCCTTATGGTCTAATTGAGCTGAAAATGCATTTCTTAGGGATCAGGAGAGCATCGTTGGGGACCTTGGGTGGCACCAGGAAAATGGAGGCTTGCAGGGTGCAGCCTTTTGCAAGTGCTCAGCACTAGGAGCTCCACTCCAGAATCTGTGTTATACTGGCACAAACTAGAAACACTGCTTAAAATCTAAAGGTAAGTGTGGAATACATGCAGAGAGTGCCAGGAGGAGTATATTAATAGTACTAAACTTCTGCAATTTTTTTTTTTAAGCATGCTTTATAAGCAAAGACTTTTAGCCTAAGTTAGGTTGAAAAGAAATGAGAAGGGAAGAACAATCGGTGGAAACGGGTATAGGAGAGAAATGGTCCCAAGAACAGACTTTTCACCTCCACAGCTGAAGGTCATCTCAGGACAAGAACAGACTGACTTGGGGTAATTACAGAATAGAAAAAATAGGCTACAGTTTGTTCTGCCCACAAGGAGTGGCAGTACAATGTTTTTTAGGAGTTTATAGTGATGCAGGTTTTTAAGTTGAATTTTGCCCTGAATTAGTGTTCCACCAGGCTCATATTCTTGCCTGGATTCCCACTTAGAGGCTGAAGGAGACCTCCATTTCCTCATGCCTGAACTTCCAAAGTTTAGGCAAGATTTAACCTTAGGCTGCAGTTGTGAATGTATTTTTGATTGTAACTATAAGCTCTTGTTCATTTTTAAATTTCATTGCTGGGAGCCTGCATATACATCTAACATATTACATCTCTTCCTTATTTCACCAGTAATCTGGTATCTGGTGTTGGAGCTTGGTGTGAAACCAGCAGATTTAGTCTGTGTCTATAAAAATAATGAATCCTAATGAAACAATCTGTGCAGGCCAACCTGAAAGACCCGCAACCTCAGTCATCTCTAAAACACCTCACACAGGGGCTCGGGGTATCAATGGCAGCTTTGTTGCCACCAGATGTCCACCTTGCAGGACCTGGGAGGGCTTTCCACCTGCTAAAGCCAGTTGGGAGGTGATTTTCACTGGGGGTCGAGTTTTGTATATTCGTGAGGCACGAACCTGCACCTCCCCACTGCGTCCAAACACCTGAATGACCCCTTCAATTCCGGGCAAGCACTAGTGTGTCACCGTCTTTCCCAAAGAGACGTTAACTAAAGCAGTAGTCGTTCAGTGTTGATGCTGTGAGGGCATTTAGGCATGTGAGAACATTTAGTGTGGTTATACATAAAGTTCTGCAAAATGTTTATACGTAAAACTGCATTTCTTAATGACTTTTTTATGAGTTTGTCTCCAGAAAATCTAAACATCTACTGTAACAATACACTGAAAAATACCTCCCTAGAAAGCATTTAGTTTTGCAAATACATGGAGTGTTTCCCAGCTTTGGCTGAACACGGCCCCAGGGCTTGCCCATATTGTTATTTATCACCCAACAGGAAAGAGAGGCAGGTGCAGAAATCTGCAATTAGTCTGCACTGAGGAGACGTGAGTTTGGCACTATTAGGAACTTATAAAATGGCCTAAGTCTTTCTGTGGCCTCAATACCCAGCTATAAAATTCGTTCCGTAAGAAATTGTTTGAACTGTGGTGCACTCCTCCTTTTCCACAGGAGAGGAAGGCTAAGTCACAGGTCAGTAGACAGTTGTACTGCCCTGGCACAGAAAACACAAATGCAGAACAATGTGGGCAACCATCTGCATCCCAGGGAACTTTTGCAGGAAACAAGGGGACAGGATGAGAAATGGAGCTCCAAGGAACAGTGTGGTGCTACCTCAGGTGAGGCAGGACTGAACTGCGAAGGGCTTTCAAAGTGAAAATAAGGAACCGGCATTTGGAGCAGTGGAAGAGGAAAAATGACAGAGGACTGTGTAAAACTCGGGATGATATAGCCAAACAAATGAACTTGAGACACTTGCAAGGTGCTCTGGTCAGAGACTATGGACTGTACAGTAGAGAAGCTGCACAGGCCTCACAGAGAGTTTTGGCAGAGCAGTCTGGGAGGAATTGCCATATATTAGAGATGCTGCATGGGCAAATCAGTGAAATTCAAGGTACAGCCATATCCAGATCATTGCTGAAAATTAGCAATACAAGCTACCCCCCTTACCTTAGACTGATGCTGCATGGGGGTTGTTTCTGCCTGCTGGTGTGAGCAAGGAGAGGCTGTTGTGTCCCCCTGCAGTGCTGGGGTAGCCAGGGGTTGGTCTGCATGCTCGCAGTCAGTCATGTCCCTCCTGGGGACCCTGGCCTCTGTCCTCCTCTGAGGCTCTTGCTGTGAATCCCAGAGGGACAGCCTCAGGGGATCACCTCAGTGAGTCACCTCAACTGCGCTAACTCTCTGGTCATGCCAAGGTGACACAAACAGCCTGATGCCCACGCACTCCTTGAACTGGGAAGCAGTCCTAACATGCCAAGGAGAAGGTAGTGCCGTTTCTCCTTCGTCTGATCAGGCCAGCATCAGAATTTGCAAAACAACAGTTTGAATTCGAACTGGCAGGCCACAGTCAACAGTACCTTGCATGAATTGTGTGCACAATAATGAGGAGCTGTTGTGTGCACCACCAGGGTCAGGTTTTACTCTGTGCTACCCCTTTGCTAACTTGGGGTAAAGTCCTGGAAGCCAAGGGAATCAGAGCTTTAGTTTCCAAGCTGCCATGCACCCTTGTCCTACTCGAGCAAAGTCAGTGTACGAACAAGACCAGTGATTGCTTGCAGCAGGAGCAGTGCACCCATCGCTGCTTTCCTCTGTGACACCAAGGACTGATGTGGGATTACAGAAACAGACATGAATGCGGATCTCAGCCCTTAAACTTGATTCACAGAACAAGCAGCAGAGCACACAGACTCTTCAGCAGCAAAGATTTTCTACTTTCATGCAAATGTCCCCAGTGTTCTAAAGCAGAAGGAGATGCTTAGAAAATACAGGCTGTACGAACAGCTTGCTCTCAAACAGATTGATTTCCAGTCAGCTTTACCTCCTCGCTCTTTCCATAAGCTAATAACCACAAAGCAAGTAAGAGTGTAACTTCTGATGTTAGGTGCCTTGTTCTTCCCTGGCTTAAAAGGCAAGCCTGTGCTTAGCTTGATTCTGCAGATTAAAGAGGGCTACATATCAGTCCTAGGTATCTTAAATTAGTCTGTGGGATCTCTTGCTCAAGCTATTGTGTCAAATGTTACTGTTGCTAATATTACACGTGAAACCATCACCCGTATCATTTGCTCCTGGCCCTTTCTACTTTGGCACCGTGGGGCACGTGGAGCTGCCAACTGCCTTTCCACCTTCTGGGAGAGACGGGTAGGCAGTCGTCTGTCCTGACAGTGTTCATACTCACATAATCTCTGGGTCCTAGCTGTGAGTGAAACTTTTGTTCCTCTTCTTTCCATATGTTATGGTATATCCTGACCAACTTTGCAGCAGTGTGCAAACTGCACGGGTAGCAGGGCCGCAAGCACCGGGTTTCCAGACCCTGGCATGCACTTCCCAACCCCCGCAGGGAGACTCAGTTACGAGAAGGTGACAACAGGCATGCCTGTGCTTTTGATCACATCTGTTGTCACCAGATCATCACAGAGGTAAAAACAGGATTTAAAAATAATCCCCCGTATTCTTACTGCAAATTGGTAAGATTTAATTAGTCTCTGTGGGCTTTCCATGCACAATGGCAGTCAGGGATGCTGACACCAGTGGACCACTAGAATAAAGAGGATAATCTGATGGAGAGATTATAGTATTTTAATTAGCTTCATGTCTTACAAGAATATTATTGCTATTGTATTGTCTGCCTGTCTGAATGCTGAATTAGCTTTTAGGCTTGCTATAAAACATTCACTAGCTACATTTTCTTTCTCGTACCAGATCAATAGTGACTGCAGGAAGGTTAGATCAGAATCTGTTTTTCCAGCTTTACTAAACATACTTAAGTGCAATGCCAGAGGAGAGAGGAGCATCGTCCCCTCTCAATATAGGGAAACAGCTTGCTCAGAAGTCTGCAGGATTACATGCATCTCCCATTTTAGGTCTTCATTTTCTTTTTCTTCTTTACTTCATGATTTTGCTGTTTTATTTGGCTTTTTATCTTGTGGCAATGATCTCTAATACACACATTCTTGCCTACAGTTAATCCAGCTGGCTTCCCTGTGTTTCAGAGTGATGCTAATCCGTTGATCATGGCTTGTTGTGTGGTTTCTTTGAGAGCGGTTGTCAGAGCCTTGTGTTTTATGTACAGCACCATATAATATATAAAATATAATAATATGTTAATAAATACAGTAATAAAACTTTTCAAATAAATATAATTAAACTGGATTTCCATCTCTGATTTCTACTTCTATTAGTTATTATCTCAATACACCTTTTGTGTTCCACTACCCTGATGTAAAATCCTGCCTTGCAGGGCAAGACATTGACTCACAGGCTTAGAGGTTACAAAACTTTCTTTAGGTTGCATGAATTTTCTGCTTGCAGTGTCTGACCCAGCACTGCCTGTGCTCCTCCTCTCCAGTGTGCACCTGTCTGTTCCAAATAGTGTAACTGGGACTCTAAGTTATATGTTCTCGGTCTGTAAAATGACCAGTTTAATTTCATTTACTGCCAGCAACTTCACTTAACTAGAAATGCAATGTGGTAACTAGAAAAGCAGCACAGAGTCAGCTTAGGAGCATTTTTATCTCCCTTCTATTTTCCCTGCTTCTAGCCCACAGATAGAGGAGAGCTTTTATATGTTGATGTGGCTTAAGAAGGAAGCTTGAGAAATGTTGAGTGAAGGTAGTTGATTGTTATACTGGTAACTGCATTAAAGAGAAATGCAGCGTTTGCTGCCACATGTTAACCAAAGAAATAAAAAATATCAAGATATTTGTATCATACAGGAAACATGTGCCCTGTAGCACGCGTTCTAGGTGTCCCTTCTTGAGCAGGGAGATTGGACTAGATGAGCTCTAGAGGTCTCCTTGAACCGCAACCCTTCTGTGGTTGTGTGAAAATTCACACCATTAGGGCACAATTAGGAAGAAGGAAGAGACATGAGTCTAACTCAGGGTGCCAAAATTCAGGCTTTTGCGTGTTAGAGGGGGTGGACAGCAGACTCCCCAGCTCTTCTCCCTGTTCTCAAGCACCCCTCTCAAGGAGCTGGTTTTCTCAGGAGATTTTGTAGACGTTAGTGCTATTTTCGTTTCATAACGTTATATCCTTGAGCACATGAAGGAACAAAAATGACTTTAATAAACAGGACTCATTGAAGCTCTGCTGATCAGTGAAGATGCATATGGTTAATTATTTAGCATTATTTTATTATTCAAAGTACTGTCTTTAGCATCAAACATTTACAACACATTTCCCAAAGATTTCTCCAGTGAAAAGAGCTATTGATTCAGCTTAAACAGAATTCCCCATCTAACTCAAATCTGAGGCTTAACTCACACAGAAGACCCTGTGACAGTCCTTTGTACTGGAAGGAAACTTGACATGAGAGCTGAATTGGGATTTCTTCTGTCGCTACCGACAGCAAAGAGGAGTTTGAGGTACCCCTCAGCAGGCGTGAAAATGGCATCTTCAAAGAGAGCCTCCAAAACTGTGCTCCATGTAGTGGAGCTTCTTTAATGAAAGATCTTATTTACTGCAATCAGAGTTGGCCTGGATCTGGCCTCTTCCACAGGCAATTTTGACATTAAATAAAGGAATATAAAATCACACGGAAGAGGAACTGAAAAGTAAAATTCCTCAGGAAATTAGAATTCTAAAGAAATTTGTTTCCAAGCTATTATTGTTAGAATTCAAAGAGCTGACTTAATACTATCATGTCCGTAACAAAAGCTGCTTTGTGCCACTGTGTTATTTGATCAACTCGGTTTAGGTTTTTTATCAAATTAGTATCACAAATTTCACACGTCTGCAAAATTGTTTTCTACCTTATCTGATGTTATTTTAACATGAAATAATGTATATGAAAGCCAACGTCAATCAACAGCATCAAAAATGGTTGCATTTTATTAAAATACGCATTTCTACAAGATCACAAGAAAACTAAAAGGGTGAGAGGATTGTGTCATGGAAAACTGAATTGGAAAGTGACTGTTTCTTACAGAATGGTTTGATCTCAACAAAATGCCACATTTGTGTTGACTTCACAGACTATGTTTTTGGCTCATTTACACGCCTCATGCCGCCCTTATTACTGGCATTGATAGAAAATTCCTTTGTAGAGGTTTTACTCTCAGTCACTCACAGATGCTCGTATTCTTCCAGTTCTCCTAATACGCTGTTTACAGAATGCCAGGGCTACAAAGGGATAATGGATCTGAAAGCTAAAGAACTGACTCAGAAGGCCAGATTTTGCTCTTAATCCTGGATTTACACCATCATCACCTTGGTGATTTTGACAGCGTTGCTTCTGATGTGAGTGGAGAATCTTGAGACCATAGCTTTGATTGCAGTATGGCCAGGGACCTGCAGAAATAAAGGTGTTCTAGGAATTTACTGGGCCAGGTGTTTCAGCTACTATAAATTGCTTTTGAAGTCAAATCCATGGAATCACAGGCCATATTCGCTGTCAAATCCCACGGGGCTTGTGAGTGCTGAAGGAACTGCTGCAGGAGCCCAGCGCTGCAGATTGCTGCTGGTGCTGTTGGGATAGATCTCCAGAGCTGCTGCTTTGGGATTCACACAACTCACTGCCCATGGGATCCAAACACCCTTGGATGATAGATAACTCTGGCTGTGCTCTGCTACACGTGCACTGCAGATGCTATATATGTCCTGTTAATGGTTAATACTGGTTAGGGAGCACTGTCAGGCAATTATGCAAGGTGGATCAGTGCATCCACGTATGTTCTTATGTACATGAGGAAGCTTCTCTTCTGTTTTCCCATGGAGTCCCATGGAGTTTTCTACAAAAGCCAGACTCAGACGTGCTCCAAGCTACGATCAAGCCTATTGTGACAATAGAGCTCTGAAGAGTGAGGAGATTGTCTAGTCCAAACCCTGCTCAGAGCCGGGCAACAGGGACAGGTTGTTCAGGGACTCATCCACTGGATTTGCAAAAACTCCAAGGATGAAGACTCATAACCTCTCTCGACAGCCAGTATTTGACCACTCCTCTATTAAAACATTTTTTCCCCCTATTTTAAATGGAATTTTCTGAATAGCAGTTTGTGTCTATTGAATGTAGTCTTTTCACTGGACATGACTGAGATACAACTCAGCAGATACCACTACAGAACCTGGCACTTTGGGGACTGGTCTTGGTTGTGCCTGCAGGTGCCCCTATTGTCTAAAATCTATGGAAGGATAACAGGATTCATGCAGGAACTCTGTCCAAGCATTCCCAGAGGCTTGAGGGCCTCTTTGTTAAATGGAAGAAATGATTCATTTGTCGCTGGTCAAAAGGATGCTCAAGGGATTGACGGAGGGGGAATTGGGAATATCCCTGCACAGGAGCAGGCACAGTGGGAGCCCCTTAGTCCATGCACTCCAGGTGTTCCCCCGGAGCGTGTGAGGCAGGGAGAGGGGTGAGCCTGCCTCGGCGCTGGAGCAAGGGCATCCCTATGGGATCGGACACCATTCCCTGGAGCCTGGCAGCCGGGCGTAGGGACCCGCAGCCCCACAGCAGTGCGTTGCCGCAGCAGTCCTTGCTCCCTGTCTTTTGCCTCAAGTTTGCCGTATGGGTGGATTCGAGCCTTGTCAGGAATGCACAAAATGATCCCGGGGGTTAGCAAAGTGCTCAGAGGCCCTTCGGGAAGAAAAGTGCTACGTAAATAGAAGCTAATTCCTACAGGTTATTAATAGACATATCTGCAAAAGTAATGTGCAAATTACAAAAGAAAGATCATTCTGAATTAAATTACCATATTTTTTTTTTCATTGCTGTCTCTTTTCAGGAGACCTGGATTATGCTGCTGACAATGACAGGTTGAATAAGAGAGAGGGTTTGTGTGGGACAGAGGTGGGAACACAGAAGGAGACTAATTATATCATTTTTAACCTTTGCATATATCTGGGCAGAATAAAAATGAATTATGCATCTGGCAACTGAGCTGTTATCCCAGTGGAGGAAGCTAAATGGTTCCCAGGTCTTCCAGAAACATCATCTAAGATGTCCCTGGAAGTTTCTGGATCTAAATGCTTTCCAGATCATTACAGAATAGGGTGTGTTTTCTGCACCCTACACGTATGGCTCATGTAATTATCACATGGACAAGCCAAAACAGACTTATTCTTTCTTACTCTTACCACAGCAATGTAGAATGTGAAAGGCAAGTGCTGAAGAGGAGTGGCAGAGCTGGAGCAGCATTTTTCACACGCAGAAAACTGTGTTTAATCAGCTAAGGAAGATGGTGTTTTTACTGTCACTCAGATGTGGCATTTGAGCACTTTATCAAGTGGCCTTTATTGCACTTCCAGTGTGTGTGGAGACAAAATGCTCTGTTCAAAGGGCCGAGTCTGACAGGAAGGAAGAGAGGGGCCTCTGAGACCTGTATCCTCTAGCGAGGCGGCAGGTATCTGACTGAAAAGCAGAAGAGCCTCTTTGCAGGCAGCAATTAGGAAGGGAAGAATCTGTTCCCATGAAATAAGAACTCTCTTTTCACTGCTCTTTGCCTTTGCTTTCCTAAAATTCCATCCAAACTACAACTCAAGGTATGTGTTCTATTATTTATGCCTTATAGCTCTACCATTTTAAAGGATTTTGACATGCTTGAAGTTGTATCCCAAGAAAAGCTTTTGGACCTTCAGATTTGAGTTTTTTTCCCCCACCACTCTGCAGGGTCATCCATACCCTATGCCAGATTAAACCTGTCAGTAAAATACAAAGTGGTGGCTAGGAATAGAGCTCTTTAATAGAGCCCCTTACTTGCTGAGCTTAGCAGAGTGGCACTGTGGAGGCTCAACGAGGTGCTTTTGAGACTCAACCCAAACTGTGCTGTGAGTTTTTTTATTTGTTTCCTATCTCTATGTTTTTCTTGTGCATTACTTACTAGAAAGGCTTTAAAACTTTTGCAGTTGGAGTCCATTTACCCAATTCAAGGCCTCTTCTTATGTTCACTCTTTGTTGTGTCAAGGAAGTAATATGAACTATGTCAGTGTTTAGAAAAGAGGGCAGAGAATACGGAGTATCTGGTTGGTGGACTTTCAGAGAGTTATTGATTTACAGAACCAGGAAGAGCAATATTTTACTGGAATAGCTGTGCCTGGAGTATGAAAGATTCTGTTAGCTCAAATCTCCTCGCGGATAGCCCAGTACCTCAAAGATGAGTAAATGCCATTTCTTTGTCTTAAGTAGTGTAAAAAGCTGGAAAATGAAGTGGAAATATTGTGCTGATTAAGACAAAACTCTGTTCCTGGAAGGTCACATTTTGCTAAACTGAGATTTCTCCTTCTCCGCCCTTTTTAATCTGTGGCATCTTATGTTTTAAAAATCCAAACCAGGGAATTTTGTAGTTATTTAAACACTAAAGGCTAGAAAATCAAATGCCTCCTGAGTGACTGAATGCATTCTCATTAAGCTGCTAACCCCCTTACATTGCTGTCTGTACCTAAGTGTAAGAAGGCTGGGTCAGTTTTCTGTAAAATATTCCAGTATTGCAGACCTGTTGATAATTTGGATATAATGTGTCAGAAACTTATGAATGCTAATGTTACTATTGCTTTTCCATAGGTATCTGTCCTCCACTTTCTGGAATGGCCTTTCAGAAGGGATTCCTTGTTGGAGCTTCCTCGGTGGTGAGGAAGGTGGGGAACGGTCTCCCACACTGGCGCCTCCTGCCTTTGACCGTAAGTCACATATTTGTGCTCTCCTGGCATGTCTGGTATCGCAAAATGGGAGTGAAACTACTGAGCTTTTGGAAGATCCATCAGATTAAATAGTGTTTAATTTTCAGAGCCAAATGCTGCATTCAATCATGGTACCTCAGGAGATTAGAGGTGGGCTCAGCGTTTGAATTCTTGTTTTTTAAACCTCCATTGAACTCGTCCGACCAAGTTGCCTGAGAAACAATGTTAGTCTTCATAGCTGTGACTCTCTAGGGTAGCAGTGTTCTGCTGGATGAGGATCCTGACAGCCTCAGGAGATGGGAAGACTTATGGAAGTGAGGGGCTCTTCTCCAAGTGAGGGGCTTCGCAGGCAGGTGTTGCCTGAGTGACTGAGTACACAGATTCCTGCACAAAAGAAGAACAAATGCAAAAAAGCATTCTCATTGCAAACATTATCACTACTGCCTAGGATGAGCAAATTTTGTCATAGGCAGAGGGAATCAATCTAGGAATAAGTGCCACAACTTCAATATCCTGCAAAGATCCCAGCAATTCCGCCCCACTCAGAGAAGGAGTTGTGGCTGTTTGAATTATCTGCAAAGAAACAGATGATGGCAGCAAAGCAGATTTAAAATAAAAATCACTGACAACTGTTTAAGGGCTGAAAAAAGCTTAAATACATAAAAGCACACATCCTTGAAAGAAAAAGAAATAGCAGTTGTTGCCTCATATGTTACTTAATTGGTTCAAGTGTCTTTGGGATGACAACACTGTTTGAGCCTGTGGAATGAGCACTCAAAGTGAGCAGGAATGTGCTCCCCCTTGGTCCCAGCCAAGCAGTAATTTTCTGCTTATACAGAAATACCATGTAAAAGCAAAGGATCTCCCCAAATATAAAACAAAAATGTCCTAACAAAATACATATATCGCGCACTGCTTAAATGAGGAGCTGCACTGAAATGAAATCACTAGGTGCTCTTTGGAGCACAGGCACAATCTCCCAAAGTGGCTTTTTTATCCCCAAGCCGGGTGGTGCTTTCTTTGCACAAGCCAAGCTCCCTAACAGGAGAGGGTCAGGGCTCCTTCCTCCCAGCACCTGGAACGTCCCGTGTTGCTGGTTGACAAATGGCAAACTGAAGCAGCATTTCTTCTGAATAGGAGGCACAATCCTCAATTTCTCCTCAAATGCATATATATTCTCCTCAAATTTATACATATAAATATATACATAAATAAAAATCCAGTTTACTGTTCCCACTAAAGACATAGAAAAGAACTGTAGATTAGGAGCACATGGCTCTTCTATGAGGGAAAAGACTTCTTAGTTCTGGGCACCAATTTAGCTACAGCTTTGCACTTCAGCCCTCTTCTCAGGAAGCTTTTTTAATTAAAGCTGTAATTTATCTCAAGGAAGGGTGTAGAAAATATCTGGTCTCTTCTTTCTTTGGTTATTCCTCCGTCTTAGGTAAGTGGATTATGAACTGGTCATGTAAAAATAGAGCTCGCTATGAGCTATTTTATTTGTTTTATTTTGACATTAGTTTAGATGGGTGGGG
>JAVCKT010015847.1:0-14192 GCA_032273925.1 Rhynchotus rufescens
TTTTGAAATTAGTGGGAATGCTAGCAATTTAGATGGCATGTATGTATTAAAAGTAATTTAAAATCTGTTTAATTCTATTTAATTTTTGCAATTAAATACATATTCATGGTGCCATGTGTCTTCAAGTTACTAGGGCTGCTGTCCTGAGTGTAGCTTCCATGCAAGATGGTAAAGGATTTGATGATTCCAATTACATTGGATCCCTTGATATTGAATGTAAACTTAAATTATAAGTGTTCTTCACAGAACTGGTACATTAATCTACACAGAAATAGCATTTTGTAGCATTTGCTAGGGGACAAAAACTTTCTATCAAGTAAAACTTAGTGTCCCTTGTGTCCCATAGTATCCCATATATTGTTCATTGCTTTAGCTTTTATTTAATAAATAAACTGTTTTATTGGAAAACTATTTCATCTTCCGTGTACAGGCAAAAATAAGAGGAGCAAAACTGTTACTTTCGGGGATGAAGAGATTTTCTTTTGCCAGCAACTTTTCTGATGAGTCTCTGCCCAGAGAGTTTGCGTGTTATTTCTCTCTATACAAGGAGAGAGGGAATAGTCTTTCAACTTGTGGCTGTGAGAATGCCAGAGAAGTCACGCAGAGTGAGCTGAATAATCCCTTGTGCTTTATCATGGAAAGATATTTCTGGATTGTAATTTTCTTTCATGTAAAACAACTATTTTCCACAAAAAGTTGAATTGAAACTTGTTTATGTAATATATATTGCAGAGTATCTGCCAAGGAAATTTCAAGTGTCCTTCTACATTTCATCCTATGAAAAGAATAACTTTTGCATAGGTGCTGAAAATAGACTTTGACAGGTTTTTGTTTTTATTTTTGTGTTTTTTTTTAAATTATTTTACTCATTTTAAAAAAATGAGCAAAACCACTTTTGCATCTACAAGCTGAAACACAGTGATGCACTGAGACCCACAGCAGCATGGCTTGCAAGGATAAGTCAGTTTGGAATCAGTGTGTTTGTTTATAAGGAACTAATAATAATCAGGAAGAATAGTAACCAAAGAGGAACAATCCTTTCTTGAGGGGAGTGATTTCTTGTTTCTAGCAGCTGTGGAAAGGAGCTACTAAACTTAAGTTTTAAATACAGAAGACAGATTAGCTACTCTAGTAACCCACATTTAAGGATAGCCTGTTTATTTTAAGTTGCTTTAAGCTGGTACTTGACCTCTTCTATCTGCACTTGGTAAATAACACTTGCTGTGATCTTTCTCTGTTGGAATCTGGTGCGAGAACGACAGCTCTGAAATCTGAGCCTGCTCTTAGATGTGAGATTTACCTTTCCTGTTCTCCCTGGTACAGAAAACAGGACCAGCGCAATAGGAAGATACATTTTTTATATTCTCTTTGCTGAAGAGCTATTCCTCTGTAATGGCTTGGGGTTGACTTTTCTTTTTCTTCTTCAAATATTATATCTGTCTGCTGAAGGGAACCTCTTACTCCAAGGTCACATGTCTAGTGGGGTTTATTATTTGGATGAGCCCAAGGAAAAGAAGTTATTATCTATAACACTTTTTTCCCAAATAATCAGGAGCTTTATTGTAAATGAGTCCATAGTCAGGTAAAGGTAGAGTTTTCTTACTAATTAATACAAAAAAAAAAGTTTTATAAATGTACACCCTAAATGTTTTCCTAGTGTTATCCTCCTCGCTCTAATTGAGGAAGGTAGGAAAGCAAACTGCCGCATTGTTGTATACCTTTCAACTCTACATGGATTGAACATCCAGGAAGGCCATGTTTTTTTGATGGTGATGGCTTTATTTGTGGCAAGATTTGGGATTTTTTTTATATTTGTTTATTCTTTTCTGCCTGTTGAGAATATCTCTTGGTAGTTACTCAGCAGTGAAGATTCTTGAATTTAATTTGGGACTGGATGCTTTCTCTAGCAGGATTAAGCATTATACCTGCCCTCCTCCATGTAAGTTCAAATAATAAAACCTGCTCAGGTTTTATTAACCTCAGGTTTTATTAAAATGAAACCTGCTCAGGTGACAGTGACAGTTTTGGGCAGAGCACTCAGGTCACTTGTGCTTGCGCTGCTCGACAGCACGGACTTGACCAGGTTCTTTTTTCTCTTGCTAGTCACGTTTTGGGGTAGTGCTCAGTGCTTGTTCATCAGGCACTTCAGGGTTTGGATTTGGCACAACTGCTCTCCAAGCTGTTTAGTGCTCAGCTTATTCTGAATGCCTGTAGTCACAGCATTATTCTCAACGCAGGTACTCTGCTGTGAAGATGAACTGAGTCTGATGCGAGATATTGTCACACAAACAGAAATACCCATCTAAATTTACCTGAAAATCTCGTGCCTTGAGTGATGGGCTTAAACATACAGCTTACAGTGAAGACAAATGGGAGATTCAGAATATAGATAAATTATATCTCCAAGAACTGGAGTTTGAGTTGAAATTCTTCTAGTCAGCAAGGGCGTCGCACTGTAATTTCTCACTCAAGTGTATGCAATGCAGTTTGTAAGTTCAAGAAGGATATGAAATAACTGGCAGTAACTGGAAATAAATACTTAGGGGTTGGGGGGCAGCGGGGGTGTTTTTGTTCCCCCTTTGTCCCCTCCGATCCCCTTGGCCTAGGGATAGGCAGGTTTCAGTCTGCTCTCAGCAGCACGTACCCTGGCTGCTTATTGCAGCTCTACTGAGTGTCTGCCAGTTAAGAAGGGAGAATTCATGGCTTTTTCAGGAAACCTCTGAAAAAATAAAGCATCTAAGACATTTGTACTTGTTACCACATAAATTATACTCTGTCCGAATTTTTAAAACTGAAAGTATAGACTTATCTAGCTCACGTCAGCCTCCATAATGTAGAAATAGGAGTGTGATTGCACTGAGTCACACTTTGAGCCTTGCTGCGTTCACGTGGCTTAAGGGCTCGTTGGTGTGGAATAGTTCCCCAGGCCTTGTCTTGGTGACGGGCTGCTGGCCAGGCAAACAGGCTGGTGCAGTTAGAGCCCCATCTCTGAGTCTCCTGCAGACGCTCAGAAGGGCACTGGGAAGCCTTCAATGTGCTGGTTGACCTGGGTCTGTAGATTGCTCAAAGTTGCCTTCTGTGAAAGGGAAATGAGGATTTGCTTTAAAGATGGAATAATGTGCTCAACATTCTTCAAGGAAATAATCAATTATTTTACTTGTAAACATGAAGTGTAATGCTACTGCCTTTTGAAAAAGCTTAATGAGCAACAAGGAAACTTCCCCATAACTTACAGGCCTCAGGAACAAGCCGTATTTAACAATGTATGGGATGCAGCTCAATGCTTCTAGTCTTACACAACCTTAATAACTTCTCCTAGATGCAGCAGAAGCAAAAAAAAACTTTCCATTTGTTAAATGTGACAGAACTTTTCCATTTCTTACAGCTATGATCTGTCAGATTTTGAAAGCTGGGCCCACATACTGGCTACTGCAATTCTGTTTCTTCCTTGACATGTTTTCTTTGCTGTGCTTTCTTTTTTGTCCATAGTTGTTGGCTCTTGCCTATGTGCAGGTTGACTCTGTAGAACTCTGTATTTGGCATTTTTTGGGTGCACGTGTGAGAGCTGTAACTGGGCCTCAGTGGGAGAGAGAAGGGAACATCGTCCCTGATCGATGCCATCTCCAGCGCCACTGAGTGGCTTTGTGAAGTAATAGCAATGAACAATTTTATGACAACGAATTTTGGAGAAATATGTTTAATCTTCCAGGTGATGATGTTGCTTGACTTGTTTGCAACATTCAGAAATAGTCTACTAGCAGAGATAAATGGCAACACGAATTAAAGCAAATGAGCAAGAATCTGGTAGGACCTAGTATTTTGCAGAAGCTTAATCAGACTTTGGGGACATAAAAGCTAGTGTCCACCCTTCACATAAATGATTTTTACTGGACCTAGGTTAGACATAAGTGATACAGTTTTATTTGTATGGTTTACAATTAAACTAATTGTTAAACTTACAGGAGCATTTCAGGAGTAGCTAAATTGATAGTTTTTAGAATCTTCTGAGAAAATTTTGGGGAACTGCGCAAGGTTTTTAATGTACAATCCAAAGCAGTGGGTTTCTGTGAGTTAACTGCTTGTTGTCTCTCAGGCAGCTGAGCGTGCTAGGAGATTTTTGATTTAAACTTTGATTTACTTTATATATGTGCACAAATGTGCAAGTTTGTGTGACCCTTTTGACCCTTTTTGAACAGCTCTCGTTTCTTGTTATGTAAAAGAATGTTAATTCAGTCCTGAATAAAGTTAGACTGGTCAGCAAGCAAGACTCCCTGTTAGAGAGAGTCCTGTAACTCTGCGGTCAAAATGACTTCTTCCCCTGTTGGGTGAGTTCAGAAGCTTAATTTATCTATTAGCATAGTTGTTGCCATGCTGGTAACGTGACACCTATCCCTTATATAATCCCTTCCTCGCCTCAGCCAGCTGATGAAAAGCCAGAAAGAAGAACTTTGGGTGGAACTGCGTGTAAATGAAAGCAGGGAAAGGAAATAAGCGCGTGTTGGAAAGGGACTAAAATGTTTGGAATGGAGGAAGGTGTGGAATACAGTATGAGAATTTTACAAAATAAAAGTGATGAGCTGCCTCGTGGAGCACGGATTAGAGAATAACAGAAATCGAGGTCATTAGTTAAATAATTGTGAAGGTAATCTTGAGTTTTAAACTTTTGTGTTGGACTTGGCACTAATCATGGTGGCTCTTATAAGAATTTTATGCTAAAAAGTACTTCTTGGGTACTCCAGTGCTTGTACTATTTTGTGACTTTCTTCAAATATTAATATTAGGAAAGCATCAGGCATACCACATATATGCACATGTATACTTGAATCCAGTTGATCTTACTTAGCCAAGCCATTCTTCCTGGATGTGGGAACGTAACTGAAAGGATTAAAGCCCCGCAGTAACTACGTGGCACCCAGAGAAGGACAGGCAGGGCGCTGCGAGAAGCCCCTTGCCTGAGACCCGCAGGCTGCAGTGGGGCCCGAGCAACCGGGCTCGGGGCCGTGGCGCTGGGCACCGCGGCTTTTTTTTAAGGTTAGTGCCAGCTTCACGGGAGAGCAGCACGCAGGCTGTCAGCTGACCCGGGTATTAGTTTCATGCTTCAGGAGGAAATGAAGTGTTTCATTCCAAAAGTTTTCGCTTCTTCGCTAGAATGGTGAGCATATTGGTGATATTGCCATTGCGTTTGCTTGCTTTTTGTGTGACGTGAAGTTAGGGTTAAGTGAAGGAAGCGAACGTGGCTGTGATTTTGAGGGCTTGCTGCAGTCGTCTGCGCAGTTAGCCACTTTGGAAAGCTGAGCAAAACCGATGCCAGCTCCTCCTCTTTTGCCCTTCTCTGAGGACAGAGGGGAAAATGTCATAAACAGTATGTGCTTAAACTGGCAATTATTACAGCTGCATAGGATTGTCCGTATCGTTGTGCTGCTGCTTGCTAAACAATTTATGTTAGTGAATTTACTAGTGAACAAAACTCGCTCTAACGTTTCATGCTGCTAAGTCATCTTGGGTTGACTCTGGCATAAAGTTTTATATTTAGCACTCGAGCAGTGCAGCAATGCAGTTAGGAATAGAAAATTGCTTTTTCACTTGACTGCAAATAATTAAAATTTAGAAGGTAGCTTATAAGTCAGCTGCTTCAGTATATGACTTTTCAGATGCTTGTTTCTGACAGAATTAATGAGCTAGTTTCACTATATAATTTAGAATGTTCTTTTTCCATAAAATTTACTTGCACTTGACTTATATATCCACGTTTCTCAGCAATTTATGTCTGGCTAGAAGGGGAGAGGAGGAACTCTTGCAGCATGGAGAAGAAGTCTTTATGCCACCATAGTGACACAGCAAATCTTGCACTTTTTTGTATGCGTTCTTTTTTTTTTCTTCTATTACCTCTTGCTTTGTGGCCTCTGTTGCCTTTAGAGAGACTGCATGCTCCATGATTGCATACAGACAAGACTATGTCACATTCAGAAGGTGAGATAATTTTATAGGAGGTTTGAATGAGCCTCAGTCTCCAAGTATCGTGGAGATTTTGGAGCTGCTATTGGGGAAGCTATGGATGGGATGTAAGAACCTGCAGTTTTTTATTATTATTATTATTTTTTACAATTTTTTTTAGTATTAGTACTTTTATCTAGTGTTGTAGGTAGATAGTAAATGCAGAAAAATCTTTGTGCAAGAATAGCGTGGAAAATGGACTGTAAAGGAAGCTAGAGTTTGAGGTGAAGAACAAATATTGGCATAGAGAGAATATGAAATTGTTCCCTTTTCCCTCTGCATTCCTTAGCAAACAATACAAAGTTTAAAAGAAAAAATGGGACATAATGAAGTTGTGGAACTGTGGGATGTTTTTTTCCTGAAGATACTGTGAAAACTCTCCTTTCCCTCCCTCGTACCTGCACATAGACCTCTGTGTACAGTTCTCCTTTGGACCTCCACCTCTGGGTCTTGTGTGACTCCCTTCCCCTGTTCTGAACTGTGGAAGACAACGGCTCAGACTTAGCCTCCCTAAAGGCATCTTAGTGATTAGTTAATACTTGAACTTTCAGCCCGAGACACTCACAGAAATCCAAAGTGATACAGTGCAGTAAACGTAATGGTGCCTAGTTTACAAAATTATGCACATACAATGATAATGTATGTGACTCTTTAGGAAACCTAGGTTGACTCTATTTCTTTTATGACAAATGAAAATGACAAACTGAGTTGTTTTATGTAATCATTGTGATATCTGATTTCAGTTATTTGTGGAAATAGCTTTATACCTACTTTAATTTTTTGGATTGTAAAAGTTGTTGAGATATCTTGCTGTAGTAATGTCATTATATAAATGTAAAAAATGAATATTTTTATTAAGTTACATTCTGTGTTTTTTTCTCCCTGTCTTGTTTTCTTTTGTGTGTTATTGTGCAGAGCTCTGGGATTGAAACTTTAGTTGAGGAGCTTTGCTCCAGATTGAAAGACCTTCAGAGTAAGCAAGGTAAGTTACAATACTTGATTCTTTTGCAGTCATATATCTAATTTACCAAATACATACCAGTCTGAGATGGGGGGGGAAGGGGAGCTGTAAATTCAATAGCTTTTTGTGTAAGCGATGCAATTTTAAGATACATTTGAATAGTTTCATTCAGATAGCTAGAAAAATTTATAGCAGTATGTGTTGTTTACCTAAAAAAGAGCCATTCAGCAATGTATTTTTCCATATGAAAAGATAAAACTATTCAAGTCCAGTTATGGATTTTTTTTAGTAAACATTTTCTATTCACAAAAGCAAACAAAAGCCCAAAAACATAAACAAGAAAGTAGGTTTTATTCTCTTCCTTTTGTATATAGGTTTTTGAGAAGAACAGGGTGGCCTCAGAATTGGTGTATACTAGCTATTCCAGTGAAAATCATTTATACATAACAGTCACACAAAGAGATTTGGTTAAAATTTGCAGGCTTTAGGGAGAATCAGGATGGGGCTTTATGTGCTCCAGCACAGGGCAGCACAGGGAGCCGAGTACCTACCGTCGGTGTCCCAGGGAAAGCTTGCTGTGTGGGAAGCCTTGTTCAGGCACAAAGCAGCAGCCTTTCACGCTACATAAACCACTTAATGCACTCATGGTGCAGTATAAATAGCAGTAAATAAAAGATAAATATTGATTTCTTTCTTGAGGCATTGGCTAGCCCCTGAGAAATGGGAATAAAACAAACCCAGAAAGCTCCTAAATTATTTTGATTTTAAAAATCTGACACAGACTCACGGAACATACTTTTCTGAGCATAACTGTGCAAATTTTAACTTTTGCTTCTCTTCCAGAATAAATATTTACACGAATAAAAACAGTTTTAGTTGTTTCAAGTCCCTTGCCTGTTTTTAAATAGTAGAAGTATTATTAACCAGCTCTAGATATTTTATAATGTTTAGCAGTAACACTGCACTAAGAATAGTTCCAACTATTTATTTTAGAGAAGAAAAAAGAAAAAGAGAAAGCAAATTTATTTTACAGGTTTTAATATAAAGGTTTAGATTTTTTTATAGTCAACTCTTGCTCAGATTATCTGTCTTATTAAATGTTGACCCAAAGCACAACTAGATAGTTGACCTAAAACACAGCAAGAAGGTAGATGCTGCTGTAATTGAAGATTTTTTGTGTGTAAGAAGGATATGGGTTCGAAATAGCTCAATAAGAAGTTTTGTAGTGAAGACAATGTTGACACAACATGGCCTACACTTGCTATGTGGTTGTGTTTGGTGAAATTTCTGGACTCTAACAATATAATTATGGAAAATATGAATCCTGAGTGATGTTTTACAATTTTTAATGCATTATAATCAGACTACAAGTGTTCTGTTCAGTTATTTGCAATGCTATATGAAAATATGTTGCTACTTGTGTAAATTCTGGTGCAGTCTTTGAAATACTGTTACAAAATACACTGGCTTCTTGATTTCTCTTAAACATTTGCAATTTTTTTTCCAAAACAGAGGAGAAGATTCACAAAAAGTTAGAAGGCTCGTTGTCTCCAGAGACTGATTTATCTCCCACAGCAAAGGATCAAGTAGAAATGTATTGTTTTTCTTATTATTTGAGACTATTTTCTGTTTTCTCTCTTTATTCCTATATTTTAGAGCAGCAAAGTTAACTAAGTGTAAAATATGGAATTCCCAATATTAGGAAGTAAATCCTTTTTCCTCCCATGTCTTTTTGCACGTCTTAAATACTTAAAGGAGGCCAGTTGATATCACAGGATGATTCAATTTATGGGGAAGGCGTGACTGCTTTCCTTTGACTATATGCAGACCTGAATTTTAAGGCATTCTGTATTTTAGAAGTTTTAAGACCAGGTCAGCTAGGCAGATTAAAAGCCATTAAAATAGCATGAATTCACGTGTGGCAGACATGGTTTCCTGCCTTCCTGGCTCTTTGTCTTCCCCAGCAAAAGTGGGAAACTGAAGCTCTTTATAAACAAAGGGGTCTCCTGCTACCCAAGTACCCGAGTCACTGAACTACCCAAGGATTTCGTCTTTGACTTCACTCTGAGAGATGACTGTTCATGTATTTGCTATATGTTCATTTATTTTTTAAAAAAAGGCCATTGTTAGCAGTGGCAGCATTCTAGTAGCAATGTTGATAAGTGGATGCTACATCTTCTAAAAAACAGTGGGAGAACTGGTTGTCTAAATGTAAGTTTAAGTGAGTAAAAAGCATTCAGATTAGCTTTGTAATGCCTCATATCACTCAAAGCATTGCTCTTATGATGGAAGAAGTTACAACAAGAAAATACGTGAATCTACACACTGGTAATAGATATTTAATTCACTTTGAGTGTTTTTGAGCAGGTTTTCACTGAAATATATGTACTTAGTATACTTAGTATAGAACACTTGACTGTCAAACCTGTGCTACTTTGAACATCACAGGAAACCATGTTTTACCCTTGTCCTTTTTGGCCAGTGCTGACTGCATCTTAAATTACCTACCTCCTTCTTCTCTGCCCTCAGTAACATAAGGCATCTAGGTAAAAGTCGAGGCTTTTTGAATCTCTTTCCAAAACCATGTAAGTGATAATGGTTGATTCTTGCAGTTTTTGTTTGTTTTACCTGAAGATCAAACTATGTGGAGGCCAACAGAAGGTGTCTCACTTCAGAGAGAAGCACCAACAGATAGCCTGCAATTCAGAGCTTTCTTACTGATACTCTGAGTCAAACAACATGAAGGAAGTGAATTTCTCCATGCTCTGCTTAATAAGGAGCTAGACCTTCACTGCTTTAAGCATCTGTAATTTCTGTCTGTGACAGAAGAAAGCTTAGTACTTCCTGAAAATGAGGCTATTTATTTTGCAGTGATTTCTATACATGCTTTAATATAACCATTAATATAAGCACTTTGAAGTTTTTCTTAATCTCCCCTTTGGTATCGTTCAAGTAGAACTGAGTGGCATGAGTATATATAGAACAAACTAGGTTTATTGGCAACTAGAGATAATAAAATAATGTGTCTTTTTTTTTTTAAGTAATATTTTCAAATTTTAGCACACGCTTGAAGTTCTAAGATCTGAATGTCATCTTTTTGTCTTGTTTTCAGGTACTATGAAGCATTTCCTCCTCTTTCTGAAAAGCCAGTTTGCCTGCAGGAAATCATGACTGTATGGAATAAATCCAAAGTATGCTCTTACTCTAGCTCCTCATCTTCATCCACTGCTCCACCAACGAGCACAGATACATCTTCTCCAAAGGACTGCAATAGTGAAAGTGAAATAACTAAGGAGAGAAGTAACAAGGTATCTGCCACTGTACATGAAAGAACCCAGCAGAAGAAAAGCAAAAATGAAAAAGAAAACAAGTTTAGCAACAGCACCGTTGAAGAAAAGCCTGTTTTGTATAAAAAGCAAGTGCGACATAAGTCTGAGGGAAAGATGCGTCCTCGCTCTTGGTCGTCTGGCTCTAGTGAGGCTGGTTCAAGTTCTAGTGGTAATCAAGGTGAATACAAGGCGTCGATGAAATGCATTAAAGTGAGACACAAAACAAGAGAGGTTCGAAATAAAAAAGGGCGTAACGGGCAAAGCAGGCTCTCGGTGAAATCTGTTGACAAAGCGGAGAGAAAAATCCACAGTGGAAGCAGTAGCAGCAGCAGCAGTGGGTCCATCAAGCAGCTCTGCAAAAGAGGTAAAAGGCCATTGAAAGAAATTGGAAGAAAAGAAGCAGGCGGTAGCGATGGAAAAGATCTGTATTTAGACAGCAGAACGGAGAAGGAGTACAAAGAAGAACCCTTGTGGTATACGGAGCCGATCACAGAGTACTTTGTTCCTCTCAGCAGAAAAAGCAAGCTGGAAACTACGTACCGCAACAGAGAAGATATATGTGGCGTAACACCAGAAGCTGTAGAAGAGCTGTCTGAATCAGTGCATGGTCTTTGTATTAGCAACAATAATCTTCATAAAACATACCTCGCAGCAGGTACTTTCATCGATGGTCACTTTGTAGAAATGCCTGCAGTTCTAAATGAGGATATTGACCTCGCTGGGACCTCAATATGTTCTCAACCGGAGGACGACAAATATTTAGATGATGTTCATCTCTCAGAATTAACGCACTTCTATGAAGTGGATATTGATCAATCCATGTTGGATCCTGGTGCCTCAGAAACGATGCAAGGGGAGAGTCGGATTTTAAATATGATTCGACAAAAGAGTAAAGAAAAAAGTGATTTTGAGGCAGAATGTTGCATAGTGTTAGATGGAATGGAGTTGCAAGGGGAAAGTGCAATATGGACAGATTCAACCAGCTCTGTTGGTGCTGAAGGGTGGTTCTTGCAAGACCTTAGTAATTTAGCTCAATTTTGGGAGTGCTGTTCATCTTCTAGCTCTGGTGATGCAGATGGGGAAAGTTTTGGAGGGGATTCTCCTATTAGATTATCTCCCATCTTAGACAGCACAATGCTTAATTCACACATGCTTGCTGGCAATCAAGAGCTCTTTTCAGATATTAATGAAGGGTCTGGTATAAACTCTTGTTTTTCAGTGTTTGAAGTGCAATGCAGTAACTCTGTTTTACCATTTTCTTTTGAAACACTCAATTTGGGAAACGAAAATGCAGATTCTAGTAGCACTGCTAATATTCTTGGGAAAACACAGTCTAGATTGCTAATATGGACCAAAAATAGTGCCTTTGATGAAAATGAACACTGTTCCAATCTTTCAACGAGAACCTGTAGTCCATGGTCACACTCGGAAGAAACGCGTTCAGATAATGAGACTTTAAATATTCCATATGAAGAATCCACGCAGTTTAATGCTGAAGATATTAATTATGTAGTTCCTAGAGTGTCTTCAAGTTATGTAGATGAAGAAATTCTAGATTTTTTGCCAGAAGAAGCCTGCCAGCAACAAGCTAGAACCTTAGGAGAAATGCCCACTTTGATTTTCAAAACAAAATCTAAACTAGAATCTGTCTGTGGTATTCAGCTAGAACAAAAAGCAGAAAGCAAAGACTATGAAGCTACACAAGGGTGTAGTGAAAGCAGTCCACATGGAGAAGGCTACAGCTCAGGGGTTATTAAAGATATCTGGACAAATATGGCAGACAGAAATTCTGCGGCGGTGGTAGAAATAGAAGGAATGGAAGATGAGTTGTTTTCAACTGATGTAAATAACTATTGCTGCTGTTTGGATACGGAAGCAAAAGGTGAAGCCCTCCAGGAGCCCAATAAAGCAGTGCAAAGATCAGAGTATCACCTCTGGGAAGGTCAAAAGGAGAATTTGGAGAAGAGAGCCTTTGTTTCGAATGATTTATCAAAAGTAGATGGTGGTGACTACACAACACCATCAAAACCTTGGGATGTTACCCAGGAAAAAGAGAACTCGTTTATACTTGGTGGTGTGTATGGGGAGCTGAAAACATTTAACAGTGACGGAGAATGGGCCGTGGTGCCACCTAGTCACTCAAAAGGGAGCTTATTGCAGTGTGCAGCTTCTGATGTGGTGACAATAGCTGGCACAGATGTCTTTATGACTCCAGGTAACAGCTTTGCCCCTGGTCACAGGCAATTGTGGAGGCCCTTTGTATCATTTGAGCAGAATGAGCAATCCAAGAGTGGAGATAACGGATTAAATAAAGGTTTTTCTTTTATCTTCCATGAAGACTTACTGGGAGCTTGTGGTAACTTTCAAGTAGAAGAACCAGGGCTTGAATATTCATTCTCTTCCTTTGACCTGAACAATCCATTTTCACAAGTTCTTCATGTAGAGTGTTCATTTGAGCCAGAAGGAATTGCATCTTTCAGCCCTAGTTTTAAACCTAAGTCGATTCTGTGCTCTGATTCAGACAGTGAGGTTTTACACCCTAGAATATGTGGTGTGGATCGAACGCAGTACAGGGCTATACGGATTTCTCCAAGGACTCATTTTCGCCCGATTTCTGCGTCTGAACTTTCCCCAGGTGGTGGAAGTGAGTCAGAATTTGAGTCGGAAAAAGACGAGGGAAGTATTGCTGTCCCTTCTCAAGTAGATGTGTTTGAGGATGCACAAGCAGATCTCAAACCGCTGGAAGAAGATGCAGAAAAAGAAGGGCATTATTATGGAAAATCAGAGCTTGAATCTGGAAAATTCCTTCCCAGATTAAAAAAGTCTGGGATGGAGAAGAGCGCGCAGACATCGTTGGATTCCCAAGAAGAGTCAGCTGGGATGTTGCCAGTAGGAAGCCAAGATCCGTGTTTAGAGTGTAGTATGAAGGAATCTCTGGATGGGAGGGCGATGGAGAGCTCCAAAGTAAACTGCAGAATAGTGGAGCCCCGTGAGGAAACGAACAAGTTTTGCGGTTGTAAAGCAGGGTGCCGTTTCCCTACGTATGAGGAGGATACTCCTGTTTCTTCAGGAGAACTCGAACAGGTATGTAGAGATGTAAAAATACACAATCTGCAGCTAGCACCTGCGTATCAACAGCTTCAGTCATGGTAGTTCAGTTTAAGTGGGTGTAAATATATTGTTCCATAGAAAAATTAACCATCTTCAGGCATTATGGTGTCATCTTGCATACCCTTAGAGTGTGTGATATTTATAAGTATATCCTCATATGGCTTTATAAACATCTCTAGTTCCGTTTTTTGCTTATCTGATTTCCATATAACATGTTAAAGTGTGCATGAACTGTGACTGGTAAGATACGCTCATTTTGATTCGAGCTTTTTTAAAATTTAGAAGAGGCAAATCTGAAATCGGTCCTTTCAGTATGAATTCCAACTTGAATTATCATTAATTCCAAGTAGAAGAGTGTGAGCTTGAATTAGTAGATGTAAACTCCATCAGTGAAAGGTTTGTAGAAAGGTTTTATGTTCCAGATATTAAAGTATTCTTTTGTCAGGAAGGTATGGATGCAAAATGAAATAAAACATGGATGCAAAATGTATTCTGCTATCACAGTAGTGAAAGGAGGCGTCAGTATAACTAAGAACTAAGCTCAGTTGCTATTTTCAGGTATCATTACAGTAAGTTAAGTTATAATCAAGAGCAAGAACCCCTTCTAGCCAAAAATATCTAATTTTCTATTTATAAGATTACAGTTTCTATTGCTATCAGCTCCCTTTGCTACTCTTGAGGGGAAAAAATGTGTGTGTGTATATATATATATGTATATATATATATATATTATATATACATATATATGTATATATAGATATATATTTGATCAGCAAAATCGTTTCATTGTATAGCCA
>JAVCKT010015847.1:14854-28904 GCA_032273925.1 Rhynchotus rufescens
TATATTTGATCAGCAAAATCGTTTCATTGTGTAGCCAGCTCAGAAAAATTACCTGCATACTTGAGTTGGGTTTATGGTTGCTCTCCCTCTTCAGCTTCCATGTCCTCAGCGGTTTTAGCATCTCCATTAGGAGACAATTTTCTGCATTTTCAACTGAAGAATAGCAAGCAGCTTGTGTTGGACTTGTCGTATTCTCCTAAATTGTAATTTGGAAGAAATAATTAGTTTATGGGAAAGTTAATGCTTTAGCTAATGCTAAAACTGAAGGTGAAGTTTCTATTGAGCAAAATCAATATTCTTTATTTTTTTCTCCTGTTTCTCCTCTCATGCTCCTGCAAAATAATTACTACTGTTTCTCATCCCTAATGTCTGCTGCTTGTACAAGAGAATCAAATCTATGGCTTTCCTAGAGATCTTGTTTCCTGCTGCTCTGCTAAGTCTATAGAGATGAAGTGTCTCCCCAAATTTTCTAGGAGTCTAGTGGTCTAATGACTTGAAAATACTGCAGCATAATAGGATTTTTTTTTTGTATTGCATAAACTCTAATTAATATGCAGACTGCAAACACCTATCCATAAGAATATAAGAGAATGTTTCAGTTCCTTTCCTTATATCTTCCTCATTAAGGCAGTCTTTGTAGGGCTGATTCGTACTTTGGAGTATGAATCTGGCAAAAGCTCCTGCAGAAGCTCTTTGAACAGATATTATATAATTAACCTGAAGATTTTAGAAAAGACCTTATTAAAATTATAAAAAGGCTGTTCTGCACATCCCCTTCCTTTAAAATAAATGCTGTGGACTTATTGTTAAATATGCATGAACTCTCTAGGTCTGCTTAATGGTCTCTGAATATGCCATCACCAAAGCTATCAACAGGTCTGTACTATACTCTGGTCTAGTGCATATGTGCATTAAAAAATGGTAGTGCTGTTGAGTTCTTGACAAATAAATGAATCTGTAACTTGTGGGCTCCCTTGGGACTGTTACCAAACTTCTCAGGTGTGGCCTACGTAAAGCAATGGCTTTGGTGGCTAGGGGATTTGACTGGCAAAATGTGTATGTTAAGGGTCTTGTGACTTGATGGGCTTGTTAGATCTGATGAGGAGTTTCACCTGACTGGAGCAGTATGTTGCAAGTATATAGCTGGTATAGGAAGACTGGCAAGAGGGGGAAGCAAGTGGAATGCCCTAGATGGAAAGGCCATATATATATTTATATATACATAGGCTCTCAGGTGCATAACGTAGCGAATAACCTGCTGTAAACCTCTTTGGAGCAGTAAGAGGGAGACAAAACACAGCAGGTCTGTAAGAGAGACCTTAAAATGATGGATTTCACAATTCCTGTGTAAGTATTGATGGGGTGAGTGGGGCCACAAGATATAAAGCAAGACAGTGAGATGGATATTTGGTATAACTAGAAGTCTCAGAGGAAAATAAGAAACAAAGAAGACCGGAGGAAGATATTCTGGTAGAAGAATAAGCAAGCCTGGGAAGCTGTTAAAAGATAAAGTCAATAAGTTATTTTAAGCATTTTTTAAGCTTATTTTAATTCTTGCTGAAAAGACAACTAACTGAAAAAGGGGAAAGGTACAGATAAGTTACACTGCTAGTTACAGGAATATTGAGCTGTGTATGAGGAGGTGTGTATCGTGAGCTGAACACAGCAAAGGAGAACACTGTTTTATTGTTGTTTGAAAACACACAGAAGACAACCTTTCAGCAAAGAAAAGCATGTTCCTCCCTTTTAGAAGAGAAAAAGGGAAGTAGGATATTATCTCTCTTAAACTTTCTAAACAGTTATTTTCACTTGAACATACCAGAAGGGAAAAAGTTACTGAGTTCTGGGTTGCAAAGAGGAGCTTGCACATGCAGAGTGACTGTCGATGGCTTCTTGTCGAAGTGGAGGAGCCAGGAGAGCCGGGATTGTCTTGTCTGGAAGGAAAAAGGGTGTGGGAAGTAAAAGGGAGTAAGGCAAGTTTGTATGAATTTGTGATAGCAAACGGGGGAGGTCTGCAGTTGTGCTGAAAGAGAGGGTTAGATGCTTAAACTAGAAAAATGGTCTGAAAAATAAAATGTAATTCATCAGAGTCAAACAGCAACTAAAAAAAATTACACAAGCACAGTAGAAGGAGTGACAGGTGGGAAATCATGTGAAACGTAAAAAGATCTTCAAGTGGATATTAAGCTGAGCACAAATCAGCAATACCACGCTTTGCAAGAGATGGCAGCACTTGCTGTACGAATAGGGCTGTCCTTGGGGCGGCAGGGAAGTAGTTCCTGCCTGGGGCTCGGCCCTGGTGAGCCCTGTGCTGGGGTGCCCGGCTCAGCGTGGAGCGCCCTGCTGAGCGGATGTCCCCAGGGGACAGGCCAAGACTGGGCATCACTACCCTTGAAATCCCATGGAAGGAGCTGAGGTGGTTTTATCCTGGAAAGAAGGAGCTGAAGAAACCAGGCTTGACTTCTAAATTGTGCTCATGTTTCTTTATATTGTACTGGTAGTAAACGGCTTGCAGAGCAAGGGCCAGAAAAAAAACTTACCTAGATACTAGAAAAAGTAGCAATACTTTTCCTGTGGTGAGTTAAAAAACTGACAGCCATAATACTTCAAATAATATTCAGATCAGAACTAGACCTTAGTGCTTGTTCTGTTTAGATGGAGCAAAGCCGGTGTCATTACCTTACCATTTATCAATAGGTCCTCTAAAAGAGGGCGTGAAACTTAATGCTGATGTTTTCAAACTAGTGTCCGAAGCTCAAATAGTCTGTCCTGAAAGGCCGATCAGTTTACATGGAAAATGTGTTTTCCTCATCTTCCTGACCTGATCCTGATAGGAAAGCTCCAAAAAGCGAGTGGGAAATGTAGTGCTTGTATCTGCAGCACTACAGAGAGGGAGAAGGGGAAACCAAAGGGAGTCAAGAGAACTTGAAATTTAGGCAGCAGAGTTTTGCAAAAAGACCTTATCAAGACCAGTGGAAAAGCTTATGCTTCCGTATACTGTGGTTTTAGTTGTCAGATGGTTGTGGAAGGAAGTTAAGTTATTTCAGTTTTCTTATTTTAACACTTAGCATGGGAGCTGGGTCTGTTCTTTCACAGTTGAGTCCAGTGTTATAATTTGCACCCAGATCTGACACTCTGAATATTTTAAATATCTAAATAATATCTAAAAGTTCTTACATTTTTATTGAAGCTACTGAAAAGCTAACTTTCCTCAAGGCACTGTTGCATCTGTGTAGCAGAACTTGCTACTACCTGGCAGAACTTTTCAGAAGTTATGAGTCAGAATCTATATCTTTAACACATTGCATACATTAATATAAATTAATATAGGTATTTGCATATCTTAATCTTCATAGACTTGGACTTTGCAGTTCTGCAAACCTCAGTTTTCTCCAAGTCTTGAGAGATAGGTAGGTGGAGAATGGGAGGAATTTCATTAGAAGAGTTATGGTTCTGCATGGATAAATGCATGTGATGAATTTATAAAAAGTATATGAATTAAATCGCAGAAAAAAAAAGAATGATGTTAAACTAACGCTTATAAAAAGACATAGTATTTATGCTTAAACTTGTAACAACAGAATAAATAATATGTAAGTGTAGTTTGACCCCTGTATTTATGAAAAAGGAAAAATCTGGCTAGAAGAGTCTACACAGTGATCCTTTTTGTCCTTTTTGCCCTGCCTTTACAACAGCCTTCTAAAAAGAATTTGAGATAATTTGCAGTTAGGCTTTTGGCAGGAGATTCTGTGTGGCACCAAGCACTGTTAGAATTACTTTTTTACTAACTTGATTTTTTTTTTCAAATTGCAGTCCCTAACTACAAAATACAAAAATAATGAGCAGAAATTAAATGTAAATAAAGCTCAGAAAGGGTAAAGCATAACAGAAACAGAAATCAGGTGTATTCTGTCCCATCTTGGTTGCAGTCTTGCTCTTTGGTTTAAAAAGACCCTTTGTGCTGCTGCTTCCTCCTGGAAATGGAGGAAGCAACTTCGTAGAGCATTGGCACCATAGAAAAAATAATATGTTGAGGTCTGGGAGAAGAGTTGTTAGTACCTGTTTAAGGTTGTATAAAATAGATTTTTCAGTTCCTTCTGTCTTTATCTTTTATAGTCTATGAGCCTGGTAAAGTGATGGGCAAAACAATGAGCAAATTTTAAGAAGCCCTGCAGCTTTAAGGTGTCGTTGAGGAGTACAACAGGGCAGCTAGCTTTGTTTTATTTTTAACTCCTTGGGCCAGATGGTCTTTAAAAGTCTTAAAAAATGTAAAGTGCAGCTCCAAGAAAATCTTTTGTTCTGTGCACAGAATAAAAAAGGGAAGATGGAAGAGTGGGAAAGATTGACAGGAAGGCAAGTGTGGGTGGGCAGAGGGACTGTAGCTTAAGTTTTGCATGAGGAACAGAGTTCTGTCCAATGTAACTATTCTAACTAGCAAAAAAAAAAAAAATCTGCCATATGGACTTGCAGTTCTTGCTGGAAAGATTTATATGCAACTATAGGGAAAATTTTGCAGTAAAAACAAGGAGATCAGCTGAAAATATTAATGCTTCATAGAAAACGAAGCATTCAGGAGCACTTTTCTGTACAGGAAAAGAAAAATAATGTATATTTCTGCTCATGCAGAGTGTGGATAAAATAAGATTAAAGTTGATAGGCAAATCCCCAAATAGTTATTTGGGAGGGAGGAATGTATTTCATAGTCTTAAATGGTGTCTTCAACAAATTTCTTTGTGTGTATGTAAATAAAACTTTCTATATAAATTTTTCTTCCTTGCAAAAAACATGGTAATATCTTAGTGGATTATTTGCATGAGCAAGCAAACTCTTATTTGAGAAAAGAAATATTTTAGAGAAAAAAATGATAAATATTTTTAGCATGAACTTCTCTTTTAGTGTTTGTGTGCAGTCACAACCAAATGCAGGAGAAGGTAACTTAGCCCCTTCCTCCTGCCTTTTTTCCCTAAGCTTCTCTACCTACACATTGAAATCCAGTGTTATGGAAGTGACATTGTGGCGGCACCGGGTTTATTGGTGGAACGTAGTACAGTGGTTTTCTGCGGGGACGGAGCTCTGCTTTTGTACCTTTAGTTTTTGCTGCTGTTCTCTAATCTGCCTAAGTATGCTATCCTGGTCGAGGATGTTCCTAGGGGCTGGCTTGTGTGTTCAGAAATTGCAGTTAGACTTCACGGACGCCCGCAAGCCCGTGGTGCCACTCGGATGTGCCCGTTATCAGGATGCCAGCTCCTTGCAGCTGCAAAACGCCGAGTTGGGCACGTGCCCTCGTGCTGCGAGTGTGCAGCGTTTCATGCGAGCAAAACCAGCAGAAGACTAAAATGTTCCTCCCAGGCAGTGGTTCCTGCCAGGCCCTGCTCTGCAGTTGGAAGCAGTAACCGTAGCTGAACAGCTTTTCCTTGCCCAGATCGGTCTAATCGGATATTCTGCTACACACTGGCACTACGGCTTGATCGGCGAATGAATTATGTATTGCTCTCTGTAGCAATCATGCAAACAAAGCAGCAATATTGTAAAGCTGTGTAGAACACTAATCATCCTTGGCTGCCTCACTTTGAAAATATACGTGAGTGGGAGAGGTGAGGAGAAACCTCATCTGTTACAGGAAATGACATTGATGTTGAAGGAAACGGTCTTTCCTTTTCCTGCCTGTTGTTCCTTCTGTTCATTCACCTGTGTCCCTAACCCGAAGCTGCTCCATGCCAGATGTGCTGTTAAAATGGGCCTTGCCGGTAGGTGGTTACCGTGAGAAAAAGCACGAGCCTTTCCTGTTAGCCCCTTGGTTTCAGCCACATTGCAGAGCGCTCTCACTGAAATTGGATTTCTGAGGCTACAGTAAAGTTGTTAGTTGAAGAAGCAACTGTTTGCTTTTGTTCCTTTAAAAAATATTCATACTGATGCTTGCAAAAATGATCGCTTTCTTCTGTACCATTGCCCTTTCAATTTTATACATGTACATTGCTGAATATAAAATGACTTTCTGTCTCTGTCTTTACCAAGAGGGATGGAGAGGTGACTGAGAGGCAGAAACAGTACAGGTGGAGAAATAAAGAAAAGAAGTGAAGTTTTAGTTTCTGCATATAACTGCACAATTCTAGCCCTAATCTATTGAAAATTGCTGAAGAATTGTGACTGAAGTCAGCCAGAATTTGAGGGTCGGTGAATCTTGCATACTGCAAAATTGTAGCGGTTTTTGTGTTTGTGGATGCTGTGATTCCCGGGTAGTTTAGATCTCCCAGGTGAGGATACCTGAGAACAACTTTGATTATCATATGTCTAACTGTAGAACCCAAAGAAGGAAACTTTGAGTGGTCCTTCTGACGTGCAACAAGACTGGGAGTGAAATTGCTATAGCAGTAGGTTTTGTCTTTGAGCTATTCTTAAGATGAAAATAATTTTAGACGGGAAAGAATTGCAATTTTTAATATCAATGCAATTGAGATTTGCAGCTTAGGTAGATAAAAAATGTAATAAAACTTCCCATAAAACACTGGGAGTCTGTTTGAGTGTGTTAGAAGGGGAAGCGTAAATCGAAGATGCTGCCTTAACGGGGGAAGAGCTGTTATTCCATGTGTGCTAGTTAAGGAGACTTCTTTAATACACAGATTTGCTTCGTGATGACAGGCTGCAATTGCAGTGAACGTCTAAGCAACTCTAGGAAAAAAAAAAGTTTTTATTCGATGAGTGTCTAAAATGGACTTCAATTTCCTCACATACATCCTCCTCCCCATCTCCTTCATCTTACAAGTGAATTTCCATGGCTGCAGTGGGAGGAACCTGAGTGTTGATACAGCTTGAGGTGCAGCTCAGGGCCTCCGGGCCCATCTCCTGTCATGGGCTTTGTACGTCAGTGCCCAGGTTCGGTGCCAGTGCCAAGTCCTCTTGCAAGATCCCTTATTATTATTTAGCATGGTTTCCTTTTCTAAGAAATCCCTTTTCTGGAGCTGGAGTTTCGGTTTTTAGAGCGCAGTTTTGAAGGATTGTCCTTTGGCGTTGGATGAATGTTTTGATAGGAAAACAACATGGATAATTTAAATGGTCCTTGTAGCAGAATTTCATGGGGGAGAAGACTGAATATGGCAGATGCTCTTGAATGCAGCACTCATTGCTCATTTGATTTGGGTGGGACCACTGCGTATTTAGTAGTAAACATTTGTAAATATAGGTTCTGTAGGCTCGTAGTTCTACCTTACCTTAAAGATGAAGGAAAAAGGAAGTTCTCTTAGTATTCCATTTTTAATAGTGTTCAAATCTATAGAGGAGGAATGTGGATAGAAACTCAGTATTGAAATTATTAATGTTTTATAATAGCTGTTTGCAATATAGTTTGTATATGAATTATTCCAAGTAGAACAACTTGTAAGACAGCATCAGTGGGGTTGTCACCTGACAGATGCAGTCATAAAGCTGGACACGTGTCTGTTCTGAGAAGCTTTCAGTATTTTAGTCATGTCCGTTAATTTCACAAGAACAAGGTTGTGGTAAACTTAAATTAGCATTAAAATGAAAGTGCTGAGGCATTCTTAGCAAGTGGATTGAGACTATATTTAGCATAAATTCTTAATCGTTTTATAACCATTTTTTCCCTTGCATTGATACATTAATATTCTTGATTTTGTATTATGTTATTGAATTAATATTACTATTTCTAAGCTACCGTTCCCAAATTTAAACATTGAATTTTATCATAATTTGACAATTTGTATTTTACACTGACCTGTTTATCATGTTGACTAAATCAACTTTGTTCTTTCCTCTCCTGGGGAGTGTTGTGTTTTCTCTTGCTAAAACAAGATTAAATTACTTAGATTATGAAGTAGATTTTAATCCAAGACTGCCTGGGTCATAAAATACAGTGCTAGGATTGATCTTTAGGCTGCATTTGTATTATATGGTATTGAGAAAGCACAAGCCCCGAGTAGGGTTCACACTCTCTGCAATAGTTCAAATAATGAATGTTCTACTGTAGTTTGTCAATCCTTTCCCCTTAGTACTCAAAAAAATGAACAGTGTCACTGCTAGGACCCAGCAAATTGGTTGCTTCACCTCCTTAACATGTAAGTATATTACTTGTGGTATAATGAAGTGTGGTCATTGTCTAAACAGTTTCCTATATTGAATGCTGATCTGCAGAGAATGAGTGGCAGCCAGGAAAAGCAAAGCTGGTGGGAAAAGGCCCTCTATTCTCCCCTCTTCCCTGCGTCCCAGTGCGAAGGTAAGAAGCTCTGCATTTTCCAACCAACTTGCTCTTGCCCTTCCATCAGAACGAAGCAGTTTTGTTATGGATTTGAATCGCAAGAGGTGGATTACAAATACCATCTTATTTGAAAGCAGTAAACTTTTGTAACAATTTTTCTTTTTTTATAAGAGAGAACAGGGATGGTTAAATTACGTTTTGAATAAATCTCTGACATGCTTCTAAATAGATTTTAATTTAAAATACTTTTAAAATATTTTAAAATAAATGCAAATTTGCATATACCAAAGCCTTTCTGTAGACATATTACAAATTTGTGATTTTGGACATGTTTTATTAAGATTTGGAGTATTTTTCAACCCAAATAATGATTATCAGGTGGCTAATTTCCTAAGAGTGCGGAAATGGCCTTTCTGTCCCGGGTGTGCGTGAACAACGTGCAGGTGACGGCGAGCACTGGAGCTCCTGCAGCCCCAGCGGGGCCTGCCTCTCGGGCAGAGAACCTGGAAAATTTTTCTTTTTTTCAAGTGCATCTTAAAGAACAAACAAACGAACTATGTTCCTGGTGCCTAAATATCCATACTGTGTTTAAGGCAGTTCAGGTTACTTTCAAGAACATCCTCGCTTCTAGAAAGCTTTAGGAAAACATTTGCACTGAAAGGGGGACATTCCCGTGCATGGGACTTTGGTCTGCCCTGTACTGCTGGGACAGGTCTCTTAGGCTTCTGCAGGAAAGTCCTTACAAAATAAAAATATTTGGTGTCCCACGGTGAAGCCTTCTTCCTCCCTCCACCTCCTCGGTGATAACGGCAGCGGTGCTGTTGGTGTCACGGCAGATACACTGACTCGGGCCACCTTGGACCACTTTATTTCCCCACAATAATCCTTCAGTTCCTGCGAGATTGCTGCAGAAACTTTTTCCTGACATCTGCTGGTGAGCTCCGATATCCATCCCTGTGTTTCCTCACCTCACGTGGTCAGGAGAGGGCGCAGAACAGACACCAAGAACAGTGAAGTCCAGAACTTAGCACAAAACTGGACTGGGATGAATGGTGCCAGGATTTCATTTAGACCACATCGAACAAAAGCGGAGCTTTTTCCTCAGAGCTAATGTTATTCTTTCCCAGCTTTTTAACTGTATCCCATTTTCCTTATGGACATTTTTTTCTTTAGGGAGTGCTGATACATGTGATCATATATATAGGGTTTTATTACTGTATACTCAACGTTTATTCTGGTAGGAATGGAAACTGCAGCAGTTCACGTTATTTTGTTCTGCACTTCAGTCAGGATCAGGCTGTTGCAGTAGATTTTGGATAGGTATAGAAACATGTATGATCTAGACCAGCATGTGGTACATTTCAAAAAAAAATTTGCTGAGCTGCTTCTAATATATAGGTAAATCTGGCTCTTTGAACCTCATTAATTTGGAAGTTTTCAGTAAGTAGCTTATTATTTGCTCATCCAGGTAGAATATGTTTTACTAAGATATTATGCTTAGCTTCTTAAGGATATCAAGTTTAGACTTTGCTCGTTAGAGATTCATGTGAATTAGAGTGTGAATTGTAAGATATTTTCTCCAGGGTTTTCTTGCTTGCTTTCTTGCTACATGTAAATAATGATGTTTCACGATTCTTTTTTTTTTTTTCCTTCGTCCTTTGAAACGAACAAAAAACACTGTAAGAGTGCTATACAAATGCCAAGGGAGAGAATGGTGTAGGAGAATTTGCAGATGTAAAGGAAACACCCAATGGTGATGAACATCTTTTAGATTTTAATATGGTAAGTTTGTCGCTGTTTTGGGGGAGGAGTTTTTTGTTTGTTTTGTAAGGCTGCACCACTACAACTTTCCTTTCATCAGCTTTCAGTCTTTGAAAAAGAAAAATGAAAATGTTGGCAGTTGAAATCCCCAAGAAAATTCCTTCAAAGCTTTTCTTTCATCACTTAAAAACCTCTTTTTTGCCTTTGAGATTTTTCTGAAAACTTCTCACAGCGCTCAGGTTTGTACTTCGGGTATTTAAGCAAATTCAGTTTCCTTTGGGAACGCTTGTTGTTTTGCTTGCAAAAGCATGTTAAAAATGTGGTATTTCCCGCTCAGTCCCTACCCGCACCAGGTGTAGGGGGGCTCGTGCGCTGTGACAGCAGGAAGGGCCCATGAGCCAAGGAGCAAACGGTGCTCAGGGCTCCTGTCAGGCAAAAAGCTGCTGCACATCGTGGTCTGGTGTCATTTGTTTGCTTTCCAACGGGAAAACATCCATGTCCATGCGCAGTTACTGATACATTCATTCCTGATAAAGTTTTTAAACTTCATGACAAGACTTGTTGTTGTTGTTGTTCCCTGCTGTTCTCAGACCATTTATTTATCATGGATTAAGTCTGCGATTCTTGATTCTAAGGCAGGGAAAAGTGGCTCTGTAATTGTGACATGTCTTGTGAACCCCTGCAACACGTGGAGCACGTGGGGTTCTCCTCATTGTTCCCAATCAACACTGTCAGTTTAAATCCCCAGGTTTCTTCCGTTTATGAAGCGAGATGTGCAGATGATATAAATTCTGAGGCAAAACCAAATGGCTTCAGGAAGAACATCTACTCCAGCGATAGCTCCAGCTCGGAAGACACAGCCTCGGAAGGTGGAAGTGAATGGGCTGATCCTTGTGAGGAGGAGCTTTTTTCTCGAACTCAACTGTAAGAACTGCAGAGTAGAACAGATGAATTAAAAGTAACACGAGGTGGAAAACTATCCTTCCTGAGGGTCTGTAGCTCTAAAACAACAACTTCAGTTTCCTCTTCAGTTAATGGATTCAGATGTGTATTTATCTTTCTCTTCTTGCTTATTTTATAGATGAGGACACAACTGTCCTGTTGAAGATTTTTTTTTCCCTCCCCCAAACTGTTAAATTCTTGGCTATTTGAACTAGACTAGATTGTGTTGTCAAATCAAGAATGGATGTGCATGTGCTTGTCTTAGTAGTACCACTGCTTTTTTGCATCTTAATTGCAGTTATTTTCATTCGTAACTGTAGTCCTGCCACTATTACTATCTTCTTAGCATCGCAGTGTCTACAACTACTTCTGCTATTCAGAGACTTTAGCTTTTGGCACATTAGGCTTTGTTCTTTAAGAACTGGGAGATAAATACTTAACACTGTAATCTATCAGTGCCTTTCTGAATGCAGGAGAAAAGCATGAATGACTTGTCCAGTCTTCATTCAGTAAATCTCATAACTTTGAAGTAGGAACAACAGGGTTGTGCTTTAGAGACTTACAGAAACTGTGTTTTCTATCCTATGATTCCCCCCTTCCTGCAAACCAACACTGAGGATACCATGGTTTGTATTTTTGCTAACTGGAGAAGCCAAGGATTTTTTTTGTTTTAGGTGTGGAGGCGATGTGGGCTTCCTTCCTCTCCCCCCCCCCCTTTTTTTTGTCCTTTTTAGCAACTTGCCGATCCAGGGCAGAAGTTTTAAAAAGAAGGAACACCAAAAAAATACTAAACCACTGGGGTGATGTGTGGATTGTTGTGAATTTTGTAACAAGTAATGAGAATGTTGTCTTGTTGCAAACGATGGCCTTCATGTAACCTGCAAAAGCATCCTATACTGAATTAGAGCCTGGACGACTGAAACTCTCTCAAATGCTCCGAGTGTTCGATGTTTTATATGCAAAGGGTCAGTGCTTCACTTGAAAGAAATCCTGTGGCTGCTGCAGTTAGCTGCTGTTGTGGCTGTAATTAGTAAATCTCGTAGTTCATTTTGTGTTCCTGAGAGAATGTGTGGGGCAAGTTACGTGTGTGGTGGGTGGGGGTCGGGAAAGCGATGACTTACAACATACCTGTGTGATTGCAGTAGTGATTGTTGCTTTATGTGACTTGCTTTTTCAATTTTATTTTGTTAACTTAGAAAGTCGATACATTGTCAAGTTGCATCTGTACAAGACTATCAACTCCTTGTGCTTTTAACACATTATGCAAAATGTATAAGCCAGGAGGAGCAATATTTGCAAAACTAAACGTTCTAAGTTTTTACCAACTCCTAGTTTAAAGAACAACATCAGAGTAACTAATCTATACAATAGCAGCATGTTTATAACATCGGAGAGTGCAGAAAGTCCAATACTGACTTGAAAAGCTTAACCGTTCATTTTGACAGGCAATAAACCTCATGAGAACGATAGTTGTTTGAAACGTGAGCTGAACTGGCTTTGAAATATGTTCTGTGCTAGGAAGGTTTTCATAATAACTGGGTTTGGTTGCCATTTTTCAATCGATAGTTTAAGAATTAAAATACATGGTTTAAAATAAAAAACGCCTCATTCTCTGTGCAACGTTTTAATTGACGTCCTTACTTAAAATTGGCCTGATTGGTCTTTACCCAAGGACTTTATTTTGGTCCTCCTATTGAACTATATGTTTTAAGGTTTGTATTCATACAAAAAATCTTTTGACACTTTACAGGTTTTTTTCTTAATTTATTTGCAGACTTTGGATAGATTTTTATATATTTTACTTTCTTCTGGAGCTTCCTTGAGAGGTTGTTTAGCACCTGCACTGAGAACTATTTAACTGTAAACATGAAAGTTTAAAAAAAAAATTAAAAAAAAAAATACACACAAATTCTTCAAATCACTACAGTGAAGAATGGACTAGAACTTCATTCTAGAATAAGAAATGACCAAATGGATATATTTCAAACACGAACTTCAGCTCAGTTTGTTTTGGATAGAGCTGCTTCTTGGGCAAGAAAGGGCTCACAAATAGCGAAGGTGTTGCTTATAGTTACATTATGGCATGTAATATTCCAGCACCTTTGGGGGAAAATAAAGTGATATCTTGAGCTTGGGCAATAACAAATTGTCTTTACTTGTTTTCATAGTTTAATGGCTAAAGCTCTAAAGCTTTCAGTGAGAGTTGAAGTGTGGTTTTTAGTTTTTCTGTATGGATAGAGACACACACAACAACAACAAGAGCATTAAAGGTTGGCAAACGCTGAACCGCACTGTGGTATGAAGCGCATTGCATATCCATAGCACTGAAGTATCAGTTTTCCATTCCTGGGCTGAAATTTGTTTCTACTTTTTGCTTCAAGTGGTTGTATTGTTCTGATTTCACGTACACCAGAGTAACTGATTTTGTTTTCTTGTGGAGTTACTTAACACCAAATAAAAATATAAAAGGACAATTGGATGGGGTGTGTGTGAGTCTCTATGTGTTCATTTTCTTTAGCTGAAGTATATAATTTAGAGCAAAAAAACCAGCAATTAAGAATTAAACATTCTTGAGGAAGAGATACCATGAGGTTTTCCAATTTCCTTTTTCCGTGCTGTAAATTTTTAGCATCTATTTCTATGCATCATGTCACTGCTTCTGTAAGAATTACATCTGCTACTGTAATGTCCTGGCAATCATGCAACCAAATTTCACCTTGTGGAGGTACAAGGAGCAATAAAAAGTACAGTCTGTGTTTAGGTAAAGATCATATTCCGAAGAATAACTTGCCTTATCATCTTTACCTGCTATTGTGTGCCACTAGTACAGAATGGAAATTCCAAATACAGAATAGAAATGTGTTGAGCATGTATTTTTTGCAGTCATTTATTCAAGCAATCGTGAATTTTTAAGGTTGTTAGTGTTTTTATTTACACCCTTTCAAAAGGATTTTTCCCTTTTTCCTGTTATATTTTCTTTTTGCATTTCATAACGCCTTAATTTTTGTTTTGGTCTTTTTTACACATCTTTACACTGCGATGTCATTTAGCTCCTATTTTTTTGACTGTGAATTTCTTAGGTGACAACTAAGTTTTCTTTAAGAAGTCTCAGTTCTTATTCCTGTTTATTAAAAA
>JAVCKT010015848.1:0-13611 GCA_032273925.1 Rhynchotus rufescens
GAGTAGTATATAAAGGTGAGCATAGTAACAACTAGATTTCTTTAATGCAATCCTGTATGAAGGATTACATTGTTAAGTATGTGTATTAAGTGTTATATTGTTGAGTAATACCAGAAGAAACCATGACATTTTTGGTTCAAACATGAGCAGGATTTTTTTCTTACGTGCTAGGTAGCATCCTAGCCCTCTTTTCAATGGACATGACTGAATCGCTGCATTTAGGCGGAGTCTCTAATGAGGAACGTGCCTAACAAGGCCGCAGCCAACTGCTCCTCTTGCACAGCGGCTCTCGCCAGCGAAGTGCCCTGCTGCAGAACAAGGCGCCTGAGACAGCGGCTGCCACAGCTGAACGGAGAGGACCAGCAGGAGCAACGATCTCTGGATCAAAACTTCTTTTCCTCATGGTTAGTTTTTAAGAGAGATTTAGTAACTGAGTGATTTCTCAGCTGGAAACCTTAGCTTGGTCCCACTCAGCATGCCGCTCCGACAGCTGCGGGAGGATCCGACCCCGAGGCAGCGGCTGCCACTGCTGCGGCCTGTGCCACCGGTCGCTGCTCCATGGATCTTCCCAGCAGGAAGGCCGGGGCCCACAGTGGGATTCACGCAGGCACCTCAGGCCATACGTAACTGTCTGATCTGTGCAGAATTGCACTGCATCAGTGCAGTAACTGCCTGCATCAGTGCAGAATTAGAGGGCTGCACATTCCTACGCTTCGCTCCAGGACATTTCCAGGGGCAGGGAGAAGGAGAAGCTTCGCCTTGTTTTTTTGGTCCTGCAGGCAGAGCCCCAGTGCCTTCCCAAAACACTGCGAGTTTCTGTTCAGTGCAGTTAAAATCTCTTCCCAAGGGTGAGCTGAGCTGGCAAGCTGCCAGGGACACCAGAGCCTCAAAAACTGCAAGTGCTATAAATAAATTCCCACAAAAAAATGAGTAGTATCATTTATCCACTTGTTGTTTAACTCATAGTTTAAAATCTTGCATAATTCAACATATGGCTCTGCCGAAATGCCAGTTACCTTCCATATCCATATGATCTGCTAAAAAAAAGTTATATGCGGCATCTTTAATCCCTTTGCTCTTTTCTACAGTTATCTTCTCAGACTACACGCCCTCCTTCAAACCCCACTTTTACTTTGAAGAGACAACCGCGTGTTTCTTTTGAAGCTTTTGTTTAATCTTATCAGTGCATCATCTTGCCTTCAGACTAAAAATACTGAATGTTTTCCTAAATTAATACACCTAATATCTTACTCAGACAGGAGTTGTTCTCTGCTGCACCCACCCCATCCTCCCCCCCCCCCTTTTTTTTCTCCCTCTTTTTAAAAGAATGCTCCTGCTCCCAAGTCTTGGGCAATATTTTTTTGTACGCTGTGGAGTTTATCTCACTTTTTCATTCTTCTATTTCCCACCCCCCTTCAAATTTTCATTCAAACATTCATCAACTACCTTAGCTGCTGCCATTTCTTCTTCTGTTTTCCATGGATAACTATGCAGTACTCTGGGCACGTTATGTTACATATTGCAATATATATATATATATATATATATATATCTCAAGGCTTCAGATATTTTATCCTTTATCCTTCTCTATACCTTCATGCTTCGTGCTGATCTGCCTCAACCTTGTGTAAAATACCCAAGTTACCATTGAAGAGCATCCAAAACCTTTCCCTCACCAGCCCCCACCTCCCATCCCGACACGAGCGCCCAGCATTATCCTGCCTGGGGGTGTCGACAACAGCTGGTTGCTCTCATTGCGCACTGAGCTTTCCTGCGCGTGCCCCGCGTACGACACCCGCGAGACGCCCACGCGCAAAGCTGGGCAGCAGGGCAGGATCCTGCCCACACGCTGCTGGCGGCAGAGCCCTCTGAGACACAGGGGCTGCTCTGTCCCAGCGCACTCGGGGACAGGGAACAGCCCATATGGAGCAGAGGAGCAACCTGGAAGCCTCGTGCATGGAGCAGATCTCTCTTGGATTCCAGGATGATGGAGGGAAGGAAGGTCTCCTAAGAAGCAGGGGGATATTTTGGAGTTAATTCAAGCAGGAAGCCTCTAGAAGGCATAGGACTAGTAAGCAGGGCTGGCACAAAGGGTCACCAAACCATCGCATGGCAACCAAAGAGTATTTTTTGTTTTAGACGTTCTTCATCTGCCTCAGCAGATCTGAATTTTCCCTCTCTTAACGGGCACTTTATTCGAGCTTATTAGTTTGTGCTCTAATATACTTAGCTTTAAAGACTGGGAGCCTTTTGATGTCTTTTGTTATACTCACTTCAAAGGAGAAGGTGGGGGTGGCTCCACTTCAAGGCTCTGGGCAACTCCGGGTCCTATCGCAGGAGGGAAAGCAGCTCAGCACACGTTACTACGGGCTGGATTTTTGATGCTCCCCAGCTAAGAGGCTCAGTCCTCCAGCGGGAGGAAGGCAGAAAGGGTAAGTAAAAAGAAAAGATAATCCCATCCCCTGTAAGCTGGATCACAAGTACTGCAGCAGCATGAATAAAAAGGGCTTGAGTGAGAGAGTAACATTAATGGTGTAACAGCTTTATGCAAGCTATTAAAGGCAGGATTTCTCTTCTGTTCATTCATTTGTTTGTAACTTGTAGATGGGGGTGATAAGCAGCAATTGAGGCAGAGATTTAAGTAACAGTGAAAAACAACTTCTAGGTAGGAGACACATTAGCAAAACATTCAGAGCTTTGCATTAATATGCAAGACATAAGCCACACAGCCGCTGACTTTCCTTAGGTCAATGGACTCAAGAAATTCCATTTTCTCAAGCCACTAATGTTGCTGCAAATTAACACTTGTGATTTAGCAATGCTTGGTGCTAGTGCTGCACTGTTTCAGGAGAGCTCCTTCCCCACACGCCTGATGTTACTCTTTCCCTGCCTGTCTCCCCTGGCTTTGCTCTATCACCTCCCTTTTTCTCCTTCAAAGATAGCAGAGGTCTAGAAACAAAGTGTTTTCCTTTCCTTTTTTTTTTTCTTTTTGGCTTGCTTGGCTCATCTGTATTTCTTTCCCTTCTGTCTCCCCTCTGCCATTACCATCCCTCCTCTTCTCCTCCTGACTGATGTTTTCGGACACTATCCTCCTTGCACTGCATCTTGCCCTCTCTTTCACCTGCTCTTCTCTCCCCTCATTCTCCCTCCTGGCTTCTGCACTATCAGGGACTCTTGCAAATGCTTCTTCCTTCAAAATGTGAGGAAAGGGCAGGCAAACAGGCACCTCTGAGGAAGAGGATTCTCTTTCAGTCTTCCATGCTGCTGCCCTTGGCACACAACCCAAGTTCTCACTAGCCCCATTTTAAATCACCCAGTTGTGGAAAATTGTACCCAGCTTATCAACATTTTCTAGAGGGGGATCCCAAAGCTGCCACCCTTGCAATAGATGATTGCTTCTCCACAGCTTGCTCATTCTCTCTGCCTGGCTAGAGACCAGCACTACAGGAAAACACTGTGGAATGGTTGATGGAGGTTTTAAATAAAAAAAATCATGCAAATCATGCACAATTTGTCTAAATATGCTTATGCAGGCCAGATGCAAGCTGCAGCTGCAGCACAATCCTGTTTATATTCTTGGCGAGTGGAGTTTACAGTCGAGAAGTTCAGCAGGATTCTCAACACGTAACGTGGGGCCTCTCTACGTCCTCATCAATGATCCCTTTACAGCCAACATAGCTCTCTCGTGTAGAAATAGTAAACAATTTTAAATGAAATACAAATATTCTGTTTCACAGATCTGTGTGCTCTGAGTCAGTACCAAACTAAACCGTCTTTATTTAGCAGCTATTCACATATATAGCTTAAACAGCAAACAAATGGTCTCTGATAGGAATGGAAGAAAAGGAGAATAGGAACATGCTGTTTTCCTCTTGTGGCTTCCAGACTACGAAGTCCATAATCAAGGACTTGAAAGAGTTGGGGGGCCTCCTTCCCTCTCGGAAGGGCGAAGATGCCACAGGTCAGCCAGAAAAACAGAGGTGCAGCCCTGGTGATCTCTTAAATCCCCATTTAGCTCCACGGTGGCCAAACTGTCACTTTCCAGCACGAGCTCTGGGCTCTTCTTGGGCATCTCCACAAGCCGCATTCACAGAAAAGCGACCTGCCCAGTTCCCCTGGACCCTACCCCTGCCTCAGGGCTAAACACTGGGCGCAAAGCCCTTGCCAGGTCCTCTCACCATTCCCCGCAGCACGACGGCCCCTGCTTGGCCTCCCACCGCTTGGGTGGCTTTTACCCCCTCCTCACCACAGATCTTGTCCAAAGGCTACAGCAACCTCCTGAATTTCATCCGTGTCTCGCTTGGCCAGCCACAGGCCTCCTTAGCACCGCGTCTGCTGCAGTCCTTATCCCTAAAACCATGTATTGTCAGGAAATATTCTAACAACATTCTTTGTTTCTTCACAATTCACGCCACTCACCCTCTGTTTCTTTACACACATATTTAATTTGAATTTAAACAACTTAAAATAGCCAGGAAGATCTTTAACATGCTTTATATGAAGTATGGAATACTACACATCTCATTGAAAGATCTCATCGTCATATACTAAGGTGGCGTTACAAAAAGCAATCAAACTTCTCTCGTGCTTCATTCACATATACAATTAATCCTCATTATATGTGTAAGAAAACAAATTAGAAGGCTAAAATTTTGTTTTGCAGTTGAAAAGAAAGGTCTCTGTAAGCAGTGGTTGAACGTGCGCTCCAAGAAAAAGATCAATAGCTTTGAGAAACTACACGATATTCAGTGGGAGAGAGACCCACTTAGCACAAGACCAAGCAGCAAGGGATTTGATTCCTCCTATGGTCTAAACACATGAAGAAATTATAGACTTTGTACAATTATTCGTTTTGCTGATTGATGCATTTTTTTTTTCTCTTTTACAACATCAAATGGAATAAAACAGTAAAGCAAAGCACATAACGCTTAATTACAATTTCCTAACTTTGAAGATGCTTAAAAAACAAAAATCAAAGTAACTACTTAATCAATCAAGGCATGAGATTAGTATTTTAGGCCTTTCGCCTTAAAAAATAAAATCAATTAGATGCCTAGAAAATTGTGATGCATAACATCTTCTCTGGCAAAGTATATACTCACACTGTATAGGAACAAGACTAGCAGACATGGTTCATTTGAAGTCCTGAATGAAAAGTCTCATTAAAATCTTAAAGAATTTTCTCCTGATAGATCAGAAACCATCATCTAGAAATAAATTCCTATTAAAGATTTAACTTCGTTGTTTATAGGAAGACTACAGCTATGCCATCTGGCACAGTCGATTGCTACACTCGAGCAAGGAGACAGGAGAGCAAACTGAGCATCACTGCCTCCAAAGGAAAAACTCAGAGTGCTGGTGAGCTGCAAGACACCTTCAGCTGCACTTCTGTTACAGGCAAACCATAAGACAAAAATATACGTTGGGATGAACTCATGTCCCCTCTTGCTGTTCACTTGCTATTAAAGCTTATTAATGCTACACAAAACAACACACACAGGGGGGAAAGAAGGAGGCAGGAGAGAACTCATTAAGGCAGCACTGCCTGAGAAGCTGCAATAACCCAGGGGTTAGGAAGCACGCACATTAAAGCCAGCACCAGCACCCTCACTTTATTAAAACTGGGTCAGTATTAAAAAACTGCTGATGTGGGAATTTATTGTTCTGAATACTAAGAGCACCATTCCCCCAAAATTTGCAAGTCATAACATTTTCCTGTGTGCCTGGTCTATTATGAATGATGCTAGTATTTGAAGCTCACTGTAACGGTACTCGAGATGCCCTCAAAATGATGCTATATTTAGGGTTAGTTGAACGTCTTTGGCATCAAACCCGCTGGTTCTCATCAAACCAGAAAGCAGAGGTGTTTTAAGTTCAGCACAGCACTCCTTTGGCACGATTCAGCTGCTTGGCTGACTCTCTGTTAAGTTTTGTTTTGAACAAATAGTGTCAAATTGTGGTGTAGAGGCTGCCCCAGTCTAACTTGTGTTTTTGAGCCCTTGCAAGTGGAGCACTTGGTGGGACTACCTAGCAAAAGGACCAGTGGATGTCAACCCTGCCACTCAAGGGGCAGAAAGACCTTCGCGACAGAGAGAAATACAGAGTTACCAAGAAGACTAGTGATTACCCACATATAGCTTGCCATTTGTGTATCTTGAACAATGAAAGAAGGAAAAATATTAGATTTAATGAATTTTAAGACTGTCTCCATAAATACAAGGGAAGTATCACACACTTGAAAAGTGCTATTGAGAAACATCCACCATTTTACATGGATGAGATTCCAAAGGATGTCTGCTAAATCAGGCTGACTTTGCATGTCTTTAACTCATCCTAATTTTTTCTCCTCAGCATTTCTTTTGTCCCTACATAAAACCCCCCAGTAAAGCCAAATTTCCTTTTATATCCACATAAGCTGGACACCACAAAGGGCAAACTACAGTTATACCAGACAGCATATTATAAACAAACACAACACAAAGAAAAGCAAGAATTCCCTACTTTGTCTGTGTAACCATCCTCAAAGTCAGCACTGATGCTCCATGGCTCTGTTCAGGTCAAGAGATACCTCCTGACGGAGCTATAAGCTGAAGTCATCTCCATTTAATATAACAACTGTGGAACAAAACTTGCTTCCCTGCTCTGTCTTGTTATTTTACCTCTGGATCTCAGATCCACCTCCTGTCTTTTCTCAGCTTGCTTCCTTCACCACAGAACGAGCTAACATTCAATGCAATTCGTGACTGAGCTGAAATTTTGACATAATTTAAATAATCAACAATGTTGCATCTGTGGGCTGACAGTGATTATAATTGTAATGAGGCATTATAGGGATTAACGCATCACTCATCTTGGCTGCTTCACTAATATTGCAGAAGAAAGTTTAAAAAAACAATAAAAATAGGAGTTTGTTCCTATAGATATTAAGGCTTGTAGAGCATCCTCTTTCTGTAAGGGAAGCTGTCCTATGATACAGCAGAGTTTTATCTCTTTCCATTCCACTGGAGAGACAGTAAACATGCCACAAATACTAAAGCAGGCAGTATCAAGGGTACCAAAAGCTCAGTTTTAGTAGGTTAAGGATTTCAAGGGAGATTTATGGTAGTTCTGCCTCCTTAGAAATTTTTTTGTCCATCTTTCTTTCCAGAAGCAGTGCAAACGACAATATTCAACACGCAGGAAGGCATGATGCTTTAAGACAACATTCTCCTAATTTATCCTAACTTAGACTCATGATCTAAGGTAGGTGATGAACAAGGACAGGGCAAGATGTGTAAAAGAGCACATTTCCTAAATACCACTTTATAAGATGCAGAAAGGAGAGCAGAACAAGAGCTTTTTAGGTTGTGACTTGGGCAAAAAAGCACAGCAGAGCTTTGCTCTGCAGCTCCCTGAAGTGAGTGGAAGTGATTGCCAGAGAGCAGGCAATGGAAAATGCTTTCGTGAAGCTAAGGTGGGCAAAGAAGTTGGGTGAGCCAAGTCTGCCTCAGAACAATCATGGACATAAAGCAAATGAGATCAGCTAACTTCAAGTCCATGGACAGTAGGCTTAATAAGAACTGCTGGCATAAGGTTTAGGGCTTGCTCTCAGTCCAGCCTGCAATGCGGGTTAGTGTTGTCATGTTGCTGCTCTTAGGCAGGCCTGGAATGTGCACAACAGCCAGGGCTGTTAGAGCAGCACGGTGTAAATTCACGGGGCCAGTGAAACCCCAGCAGTTTCAGCCGTGTCCTAGGGCGGCCTCAGCCCCTGAGCTGAATTGCAGCTTCTGCTGAGAGAGAAGATACTCGTGTGGTTTCTGCTGCGTAGACAATTTCAAAAGGGTGGTCAAAGGAGAAACACAAAGCAAATGAGCAATGAAATCAAGCCAAGACCTGAAAAAGGCAGTGATGTGCAACATCAGAGTTTTAGTAATTTAAAACAGAAGCAAAATCTGAGGAAGAGAATTACAGGTAGCACAACCTATGCGTTATCACTACCTACAAAGTCCTTGAAGTATCCAAAATGTCTGCCAGCTCTGTTCCCTTCTCCCTCTCCATGGGAAATACATGCTTGGAAAGAATCACAGTCACGACAGCACACACCCCTGAGCAGAGACTTGAGGGCTGCCTTATACCTGTGCCCAACTAGAGTCGAGAGCTCAGATTTTACCCAAAGATAAATGGGGCTGCCATTGGATGTACAGAGCAGGCAGGGAAGCACTGCACAGGCAGACAGATCTTGTGATGTAAAAGTCTTGCTGCACTCAGCTGTGCCAAAAAAGGGAGACTTTACCCCATAAATTTAACCTAATGCAAACCAATAGAAGAGGATTTCTTGCCAAATGCCCTTGTGGCTGCCATTTTCCCTTAAAACTCAGGGCCTTCCTTGTTATCTTGCAGGCTAAAGATTAAGTTACATCCAGCCACGAAGGGAGACCATGCTTGAAATCCCTCTTTTGCCAGAGGCAATGCAAATCTACATTACTGACTACAGAGAAGTTAAGCTAAAAAAAGGTTACTTTGCCAAAGGAATGGTCATTTATTAAACCACTGTAACTTGATCAAATTCATCACAGACATAATATCCATCACTGGAAATAAAACCACATGCTTAGCAGTGTGTTTAATGTGAGTGTGTTTAACTGATTCTGCACAACGTAATTTCTCACTCTGTTCTCAAACAGAGCTTTGAGTAAACACTGAGCATCTCAGCAGAGTAGGCTGAAAAATGAGAACCCATGGAAAGCTATTCCAGGAAAACTCTGTTTAGCCATAAATACTTTTGCATAACTTCGCAGTCATTATGTCAGCTGTAAGTAAGTCTAACAAGGCTAAATAAATAAATAAATAAATAAGCTGTTCTGTTTTAGCAAGCTTTCCCCCAAAAAAGAAAAGACACAGTAAAGGGTGCCTAAGGTTTACTACATTTTCAGTAAGACATCATTATTCTTCATTAAATGTATGCTGGAGATAGCAGAAATGTCTTATCTGGTTTCTTCTGATGAATCAAGACTAAAAAGGCATCGAGTCAATCATTGACAGCGACTAGAGCCACAAGAAGAAAAAAAATAAAAAGAAAAAAAATAATAAAAAGGTAACACTAAAGAGGAGAACAAAGTGATGAAGTGACCATAAGACTCATTTTTGTTAACAAAAGAAGTTTTACCCAACATAATTTTAAACTTCACCAAAAATTGTGCCAGAAACAGTGCCTCAGAAAGTCCCTAAAATACTGATTGCCAGCTGATGAGGGGATACTCCATATTGGATTCAAGTCTTCTCCTGATTTTCATAAACATACTGCTATTTATATCAAGGACAGATTGTTAGGCTAGAAGATCATTGGTTTGATCTATTATAGACATTGTTCTGTGTTCCTTCAAAATAATTTAGCTGGGGCAAAAAAAAATTATATATTTATCGGGTTTTGTCAAATAACAGGTTTATGTTATCTACCAACGGACAATGAACCATTACTACTAGTGAAATTTTCAGAGTAGCAAGGGTTTTTATGTGAGACATGGCAGTGACCAGATCTACGTGTGAAATGATGCCCAACTGGTATCAGTGACCTAGATTTTTGTCAGATATGAACGATATATATATCAACAATTGGAAACACAAGCTCAAAAAAATGAATTCAAGTCAGATTACAGGCCCACAATGTCTATATATCCACTGTCTATAAGTAGAAATGGATGAGTAATATATTTTAAATGGCCACATAGCATGAATTCATTAACACCATCTTTGGGGTTTCTGTTTGTTTATTTGTTTTGTTTTCTTTAATCAGATTTTAACAATTCTCTAAACAAGAAAGAGGGAAGGACAACTTCAGCAATCTGGGATTTTTTCCCTCCCTTGAAAATCGCTAGAACTGATGAAGCTGAAAGCAATTCGGCTCCAAAGTGTTTTTCTAGTCTTGTCATAGCCTGTTTTTCACAGGGAAAAATAATCAATTATTTGCGCATTAAAAATAGAGGGGGGAAAAATCTTAAAGCAGAGTCAGGACGCCTGTTGCTAAGAAATAATAATAAAAAAAAAGCTATTAAAGTTTTGTGGTACAAGATATGAAACTATGCTGCTAATAGTGTATCTCTTTAAAAATATGCTATTTAATACGAGAAAAGAACATTGGGCTAAATACATATCATCGTACTCACTATATTCCACCTGCCCAGGAGGTGAACTTCTACCTCATCCCAGTGAGCAATCCCAATCCATGCCCCAAAAGACACATGTCATTAAAAGCCCACCTATGAGCCACACCAGGTAAAGCCTTTCCCAGGAAACACCGAGCACCGCAGCACGGGCCACCGGGAGCCTCCAGGTCCGTCAGCTGCGCGAGCGCTTGGCACAGGGGCAGCGGCCCCGGCGAGCGGAGCTGCCGCTGCTGGACAGTTCCCAGCCTGGGAGCCGGAGGTAACCGCACGGCAGGGAACACACTGCGGGCCGGGGCCGATAAGGAGCCTTTTGGCTACTTCACCGCCTACGCGCATCCTCTGCTAAGTGATTTTTACATATTTCTACTTGTTCCTGCTGATAAGAAGGGACTTGATCTCTGCCTACTTTTGCAGGACAAGACAGAAGCACTGAGGCCGCTCGGAGATGCCTGAAGAACAGCAACGGGAACAAAGCGCACTACCTAACGGCAACCTCTGCTATCTTCTTTCATGCCCATGTTTGGTGAAAACTGCTATTTTCATGGGCAAGCCTGAAATGACCTCTTCTTTATCTGTGTTATACTACGACAGTTCTCTAAGCCCACTGCAGGCAAACAAAATTGCTTCAGAATTTCTCAAACACAGAAAAAGCAAAGATTCATCTCAAGGCACTCTAAAACTACAGGCAATTGTGAATGGATTAAATTTTTACATTAGTACTTTTGAAACTTGATGGGTAGTTCTGAAACAATCCTTTATGGGGAATATGAACCATGAAATTTATGTAAAAGCCACATTTCAGCGGTTTCAATAAATGCTAACACAGACATTTTCAAAAGGTAGTGTGCACACACACAAATGGATAAATTCAGAGAAAAATATATAGGAATCTAAAAGATATTGTATACTCTCCATCATCTGATGAAGACTGTTCTAAGGTGTTCTGTGAATAAATACAATAAGTGTGTATATACAACAAATAAAAGTTATGTATAGAATCCATAGACGGAGAGAGATGCAGACTGATGTACCCACTTCTCCGACAGAGACTGTTGCTGATATGGAAAAACGTAGAAGAAGGTAAGGTAACAGAAATGCAGCACCATACTACTTAATCTGCCAGTATACAGTTAAAGGAAAAAACAGTGCAGACAGATTAATATAGACATTCCTCCAAAATCCTTCTTCTTTAATACAGACTATAGATTTCCTTAATTTGTTTACTGGAATGTTAAATTTAAGTTTTAAAATTATCTTGGCCACTCTTCACCTTTGTGTCATTGCCTGCAAAGGCTATTTTCCCTTTAAGCTACATACTTTTATCCCGCAGAACAGCTCATATAATCTAACTGTATATAGTTCAAGCTAAATAATCTATGCCCTAACAGTTTGTTTTCTGATTTTTTTTTTTTTTTTTTTTTAAAGGAAGAGGACAACTTTCTGTCACGAGGAATGCAAAGCACTCCCCCACAAGACCAAAGCAACAGTGCATGAAATTGAACTCAAAAAGAGCCTCCATCCTGTGTGACTTCTTGGCTGACACAATTTAGATATTTATAGCTTTCCGAAGAGGCCACTGGAGAAGAACTCGCAGCTTTTTCTAGGCAGGAAGGATTAATGAACATGTGCACCTGGTAATTACAGCACTCCATCTTTCTCAAAGCCTTCGCACTGCCTCCATGGCAGAAACTGTAATGAAAAGCCATTGAAAATATCAAGCTGCAATTCCACGAGTCATCTCCATATTAAAATGTATAGACTCTTTTCATACTTTCTATGAACTACGCTAACAGCAGCACGCACAAAACGGTACATTGGCATTTTCTGTTTTACATTATTACCTGGCATGTCTCATTTGAAAAGCAAAACTCATGTGATACGAACCCAGGCTTCCTCCTGCTCCGGACTCACATAAGAAAATCCATGGGAATACCACTGTCAAATGCTTCCTTAAGTAACAGCAGGAAGAAATATCAGCCTCGGATAAAACGTGGAGTTCTAAGAAGACATAGATGTCACAGTACCTCTCAAAAGAAAGGCTTACCAAAAACTAACGGTTTAAAGATTTGGGAAAAACAGCTTTTTCCTATTACAAAGATTTTCTGATGCTCTGTCTCGGAACTATATTATAATCTATTAGCAGGAAACTTTTTGAGAGGTACGCATGCTACCACGCCATATGAGAGTTATTTTTTACCACGCATATTACCCCAAAACCATGGCAGCAGGTGGCCTTTTCTATCGCATTACCTAGGTGAACTTGCGATACAATCTCCACAAACACGCCATGAAATAATTTTAAGGTAACGCGCGCTCCACAGCGGCTTGGCAGTGCTGAGGATAAGTTGGGGAACCCCGGGAAACGTCCCCTGCGCAGGGAGCGCACAAGGCTCGGGCCATGCCCAAGGCGAGCACCGCGGCGGGAGCTCCCCGTGCGCCAGCCGGACAGCCGGCATCCCGCTCGGCTGCCGCGAGGAAGGGACTGCCAAAAAGTAACAGCAAGCGCTGCCCACACGCAGTGTTTCAGGGGGATAAATTAATAAATAACTGAACGCGTGAAAGGCTCTATAGGGGAAATCAGACGCCCCCAAGCAGCGCTGGGGCAGCAGCCGGCGGCAGCCTCCGCGCCGCGCGCCGCCAACGGCCCCTTGCGGTGCTCGCGGGCCGCCCAACTCCGCGCGCCGCACCTGCCGTTATTAACGGCCGCCGCACCTGCCGTTGTTAACGGCCGCCGCACCTGCCGTTAACGGCCGCCGCGGCGGCGCTCCCTCCCCGCCGCCGCCCTTACCGTTCAGCGGCGGCCGGCGCGGCGCGGCGGGGCGCGCGGGGGGCTCTCAGCGCAGCGGCTCCGCGCGCGGCGCTGCCATCGCCGGTGTGGCGAGGAGGAGCCGCCGGGGCCGGGGGAGGCTCCATGGCGCCGCCGCCGCCGCCGCCAACTTTGTGTGTGCCGGGCGCGCCGGCAAAGGCGGCCTGGAGCGCGCGCCGCCGCGGAGCGGAGTCGAGGGGCGAAGGCTGCCCTCGGGGGCACCAAACTCGCCAAGAACTCGCAAAATTTGTGATAGCTCGCGGCCCTCGCAAGGAAAGCACGGGGTGTGAAGGAAAACCACCTCACAGGCAGTCATGTGTCACCCTGTTCCATCGTGTTTCAGTCATAGTTACATTATCTGTATGGGTAAACCTATATTCAAGGTATAAACATATATGTACATATGCAAAATAATATTATGATTGTATTACAGTTATAATACAATATAGTTGTATCTATAATAAATAGGTTTAATATATGAATATGCATGTGTATTTTTTGTATTTGTAGCTATGTATTTATTCATATATTTACATATTCCCTCATGGAAAACTTTTTACACCTCTTTAGATTCAGTTAAATATTAAAAAAAAAAAAAAAAAGAAAAAAAAAAGAAAAAAAAAAAAAAAATCCTTTTTTTGTTTTTTTTTTTTTTTTTTTTTT
>JAVCKT010015849.1:0-24230 GCA_032273925.1 Rhynchotus rufescens
TTTTTTTTTTTTTTTTTTCTATAGCAAATTACAGATAGAAAACTGTAGACTTAAGATCTAGATTACATTTTATTGCTTATTTGGAATTATTATTCATGTGTTAATGTCCATATAAATGACCTTTCTGAAAACAATCTTCTCAGCCCGGAAAATATTTTATTTCCATTCTCACTTGAGTTTTTAATCTTTTTTATTCTATTTTTATAAAAAGCTAGACCTTCATTTTCAATTTTTAGTTCAAATAAAATAATTATCCTGTTGTTACTTTTTTGACAGCAAGAAGAATACATTTCAGATGAAACACATATTTTATTCTATTTTAACTGTTTGTGTTTCCCTAATTGCAAGAAAAATTCAATGATGATCTTTTTACGGACTGATAAATATTTTAGCACAGATTTTCTGTTGGAAAAAAAGAAAAACAACATCCAAGTGAAAGGTACAAGATTGGCAGGCTTGTGTCTTGTCTCCACAAAGCTTTTATTCCCCTTAAAAAGGCTTGCTGTTGCTAGCACCAGTGTCTCTCCGTCCAAATGCATTTGTTAAGCAGTCAGTAAATGATTAAGGAACTGGAGGGGCTGATTTGTGGAGCAAAATTAATTGAACTAAATATGCATCTCTCCATTCAGTGACAACTGGGAAGTGTGGGAGAACATGATGGAGCTGCCTGCAGCTACCAGGGGGTGTAAACAGCAAGAAAGGCTATAGAGCTAGGTACAGTTCTGGTTTTTGTGACCCAAATTGCATCGGTCTCCTGGAGTAAGTGCTAAGGGATGAAAATCATGTGCGTGTCCCCCAGAAAACCTGCACCAGGGACTGCTCAGCATAGTGCAAATGCTCCTAAATACTGTAGAGCTACAAAATACTGTAGAATTTTATGAATACGACAGACCTTAATGGAGCGAAATGGAAAATTAGGGAACACTCAGGTGGGAGTCTCAAGGAGAATGGAAAACTTCCTCACGGCAAGATATCTTAGTCTGAAGAGTGATCTTCCAAGGAAAATTAGAGGCAAGAGCTGCTTCCTGGAAATCCTTAGGATTAAATTGATCACAGTACAGTGAAAGGATGGTGCTTCAATAAGGATTCCTGAAATAGGCCCTTTTACTTCCAGTTTCTGTGACGCTGTGGGGAGCCCCAGCGGAAGGCAATCTCCCAACACCCCTGTCGGGCAGCGCGCCGCAGCCCGTCCATTAGCAGCCGGGCTCCATTAGCTGCAGGCCCCTCAGCGCAGCCCGGCGTGCTGCCAGGCACAGCCCTCGCTGGAGCCCCTCGCTCCAAGCCATTAACGCTTCCCTTTTATTGTGAGTCCTCGAACTGTAAGCAGTAAAGGAGAGGAGAGCTGCTGGATACGCGGCGAGGCGTCGGGCGCCAGAGCGGCGCCTTTTCCCCGGCCGTGGCTCAACCACCTCCCTCACGTGTCCCGGCTCTAGCTGAGTCACTGCCGGTCGAACCGCGAGCATCGGATTGAGAGTTAGTCATGCAGAGGATTTCCCAGCAAATCCCATTTCCTCTGACACCGGCAGAACAGCCCCGCGTGCTCCGTTAGGCTTTACGTGGGGAAGAAGACGGCACAGGGACTCTGCTGAAAGGCAGGATTTCCCTTTAGCTGTAGACATGTTCTAGTCCAACGAGGCAAGTATCCTGCTGGATATCGGTCCCGCCGCTTTGCACAGAGCCACGTGCCTTGCTTTCCTCCCAGCTTCAACGGACAGATGAGGGACGGGATTTTACCCACTTCCAGCTCCTTTGTCTGGTAGCTGCAACCCTAGTTTGCAAGTTTGAGCTTCATCCAAAAGTATTTCTAAGTGGAACAAAAATAAACATGCTTTTAAATATTTCATGTTCGTACTTTAAGGGAGATTGACACGTTTTGAAGAGGAAAGCAGCCTACAACACCTAAATTAAAAATAAATATTTATGCTCACATTTGTTCATCAGCTTTCCAAAATGTAAAAATATGTTTCATGTTGTTTTAAATAATGAAATGTGAAACAAATGAAAGATAAACTTTCTACAAGCTGCAAAGAAATAAGAAGACAAAGGCTTTGTTTATAGCTTAGACTTCAACGGTGCCCTTTGACAACCAATGCAAATCTTAATTACAAATGGAATTATACATATAAGAACTGCTCAAAACAAAGGAGTATTTTTTTCCTTCCCTCTGGTTTTCTTTGTGATAGTTTTAATTAGCTGCAACTCTTTGAACAGTCACAGTCCTTGGCTGCTCCTCAGACACTGATGGAAGTTGTTAACTTCAAATGGCATCTCTAGGGCTGCAGAAGTCTGGGCTTTCCAGCCTGCTCCCTATTGCTGAGTTTATTCCTGGATATATCAGGATTCTGCATACATAGCACTTAATTGAGAAGTAAGCGTTGTCCGATAGCATTCCAGTGACTGACATTGGGACACAATAAATTGAATTAATAGGCTGCAGCAGCCTGGCCACCCCGGCAGAGCATTAATGGACTTCTGTAATCAAGGTGGCAGCAACAGGGCAAATGCATTTTGAGAAATAACCCAGGTGAGTCACACAGCACAACGGCCATCAGCAATAATGACCAGCCATACGCAGTATTTTGTTCATGCTAAGCGAGAGCTTTGTCTTCCAAACAAGTGGGGAGTGGGAATTGAAAAGCCAAGTGCCAGCGTGGAAGCCGCCCGACTTGTGGAGATGCTGGCTCGCGTGGGCTGGTGGGGAAACGTGTCTCCCCACCTTGAGCTGGGCAGCCTTGGTTCATCAGGGCGATACCTGTGCCTGGGCCCACGGGGGCCCCCAGGCACCGACCCGTTGTCTGCTTGGGGAAGGGAGAGGGCACCCGCTGGCCTCACGGGACGGGGATTTGAAGGTGCACGGGCTTCCAGGAGGGTGTTTGTGGGGCGGGCTGGGGTTGGTGCCTCCCGCCGCGGGGGAGAGTTTGCGTGCGAGTGCAGAACGGCAGGGAAGAGCGTCAAAGATGTGAAGCGTTATTCAGAACTTCCTGAGGTAGACTAATACCCTTTAAAAATCCAGCTAAAATGAGGAACCCTGAAAAGGCAGCCATTATCAGCTTGTCTTCTTATCTGACAAAACGCGTTTCTACATTTTTCTTCTCGGTATTTGTTAAGCATAAATTATACCATGGAAATGAAGTGAAGTGGCTTAGAACCTATATAAAGCTCAAGTAATTAAATGTGCCGAATCTTTCCAGTGGGGATACTGCTGCACTAGTCTCTCGTCTATTCACTGGGATTGGGGCAACCTGCGCTGAGCCTCAGGCAACCCCGTCCTGGTCCCGGGCAGAAGGGAGCAAGGCAGCTGGTGCAGATGTGTCTTTAGAGGAGAGGGCAGTTACCTCTAGCTTTGCCTTGCAAACTTCCCTTTCAAAAGACAGTTCGGTACCGAACAGTAGCATATAACAGGTGCACTGTAAGAATAGGTGCAAGACTTTGCTTTTTATTTTTGTTTTACCTTCTGATATTCTCTTTTTTTTTTTCACATTTCTCTCTCATTTCTAAAGAAAATCACATTATTGCCCCGGATTTGCCAATTGTAGCTGTTTATTAACTACCAGTTATACTGCAGTGGCATTCGGTAGTTTCATGACCTTCCAAGCCTGGCTGTGTGGGAAGCTGAAGGGAAAGAGAGGAAGAGCCAGAGTCCTTTTCAAATTTAATTTGTATGCACTTAGTTCTTCAAGGTCTTCACAAGCAAAATACTCAGAAAGCCCTACAAACAGCACTTGGGATAAATTGGCTAAATGGGTATATGTCCATTAGAGAAAGTAAAACAAGGGGAAAAAAAAAGAGCTTTTGATTTTTACTCCTGAATAAATTAAAAGAAGCTGTTAAAGTGATAATACTTATTCCTTATGCTACTCTCAAAGTATGCTACTGTATTTGTTTATAAAGAAGAAACATCTGTACCTGTTAAAACATACATTGGATGTGATATTCAGCTCACAGAAAGCAGTACAGCTCTCCAACTTGTATTTCTGCACTCTGACTTGGAAAACAGGCTGATGTCTACCAGATTCTTATTCCTAAAAACTTTTTGAATTGAAATCTTCCCCTAACTTGAAGTATAAATGTGCCATGTTTTGCAACAGGTTTTTAATTTTTGACGTAATGAATTTCTTCTTTTTTTCCTTCCTCTCAAAGCAAAGAACCGTGGGATTGCAATCCCCGTGGATTTGGACAGCCAGGTTAACACCTTGTTCATGAAGAGTCACTCTAACATGGTGCAGAGAGCAGCCATGGGGTGGAGGATGTCAGCCCGCAGTGGACCTCGTTTCAAGGAAGCTCTTGGTGGGCCTGCCTGGGATTACAGGAATATCATAGAGAAACTGCAGGTACAAGATATCAAATGTCCTGGGAACTAGCAGTAGCAGAGCATTTATCTGATATGTGACAGATGTGGAAAGCAGCAGATAGACTGCACGGATTGTGCTTTTAGTGTTGGATCACAGTGAATCTTGCACTTTTAGACAGAAGGGAGCGGAAGGCACAGATCTCCTCTGGTGTCTCCTCAAAGAGAAGCCCACACACAGAGCCTTCTGCTCCAGGATCTAAATTCAGCCCCTGCAGAAGGTGGTAGAGAGAGGAAGGAAATCAGTCATTTTCCTCGAAGTGATGTGCAGAGAAGGGTCTCCTTTCTTCCTTCTCATGGTCCATGTCTCCCTCAGGTGCAGATGAGGTAGAGGAGGGTGTAGGAGCCATTATGTCATCTTGGGTCACTGGGAGTTATCTATAAGATGGAAGATCACTTTATAGATTGATGGCTAGATGGCACGAGGAGTTTTTGAACTGAGAGAACAGCAGGACTTGGACAAGTAGAAGAGCCTTAAAGGAAGCAACACCTCTAACGCCCTAGTATGACAAGCAGTGTTTTCTGTAGCACACCATCATCCTGACTGTTGCTGAGTGTTTGCAGGCATTAAACAGCAGAGCTTCCCCCATTTGCCCTGCTGGAGGAGTACCATGAAGGAAGAAAAATGCGGTGGCTTCACTGGGAGCTGGGTAACAGGGGCTCTTGGTGCTGGCTGGTGTGAAGTGGGTCGTAGGACCCATCACACGGTATTGCTCAACGCCGCAGCAAGAGCCTTCCAGCCTCCTTGAGCGGGATTGGTTAGGACTGACCTTCCGCTTTATTCCGCAGGATGTAGTGTCCTCCTTGGAGCAGCAGTTCACTCCCATGATGCAGGCCGAATTCTCAGTGCTGGTTGATGTGCTGCACAGCCCCGAGCTGCTTTTTCCTGAGGGGAGCGACGCCAGGATAAGATGTGGTGCTTTCATGTCCAAGTAAGTGGTGTAAGGAGGGGCCTTTCTCTGGAAAAAAATGACAAGGAGTAAAATATTTCAGCAGCTCTTACCTCTGATTTTCAACAGTGACTTAAGCATGTAGAAGCCTGAGTTCATACTGAAAGCTTAAGCTGAGGTCTTTGGCTAGATGCTTTATGTTTCTCAGCATTTTAGGAGTATGGACAGGAATAAAGAGACATCTGCTTGCCCTGTCTGTGTGCCTAGAAACTGGATGTTAATAGCTTTTTAAAAATGAGACAGGCTAAACCTACTTCTGTTCTCTTAATGGGCTATTTTTGCTGTTAAGTTTCTCCACATCAGCCACAGAAGCTTAGACTTCTCACAGCAGAATTTTCAAGGATGTATAGTGAATTGGAGTGCCTAGCACTAGATTTCTTTGGTAAAGCAAACAAATCTTTTGATTAATAATTTTAAACAGCCAATGGCTCATTTAAAAATATATTTCAGTGGCAGCCTACCTGGGCTTGAATTGTAAGATGTCTTATTTGCACTTTGGGCGCTAGAATCAAGTCTCTCAATTTCAATTTTGCTTTATTAGTCCTCTAGTGAGATGCCCTCCCTGCCCTTGAGAAACTGTAAATTTAAACAGAGAGAACTTGAGGGAAATGTACACATTTGGCAACTCTCCCGATCCCCTGGCTTTTTGCATATTCTGCAGAGGTAACATTATAGCAATACACTTTATAAATTCAAAAAATCAAGCTAAATTTTGAGCTCTGCCCAACCCATCCCCTCTGTCTAAAATCCTGTTCAATGTTGGCATCAAATCAAGTCCAAGGCTGCTGGATTTGGCCCATGTAATGAAGTGAGCACTGGTTTCTGTTTTATTTAATTAGCTACCCTTGCAGAAGAATACTTTGCAGAGCTGTATGAGTCTTGAGATGTAGATGTTGCTGTTTAAACATGTGGTTAGTACTGTTGGCCTGAGAGCTGCGTTGTTCTGGGCCCACAGCTGGTGAATTTGGTTAACGTGGCAATGAGAAACTCCTGCATGACATTTGCACTAGGCTCAGCACGGTATCAAGACACTAACTTAGCTACAGTTTAAATATAATCAATTCTGTTGGGTTAGAGAGGGCTGATCTGGATGGTGCAGTTGCTCCCTCCCGACACTGTTTTTGGTGACTGCTTTTAGAACTATTAATAATGCCATCTTCTGGATTCAGTGTAAATTGGTCCCAGTGTCTTTGCTGTGATCCTAGAACAAAATTAGTGAGCACAGTTTAGGCACCATAAGCCAAGACTGTTACTGAAAGAAGCAAACCCCTCCAAGGCTTTCAGATTTCCTCCGTGCTTCTTGTTTGCACAATTGATGCTTTTCACAAGCAGTGCTTTTTATTTCTTTCTGCAGCTCTGTGGTGAACCAGTGCAAGGACTTGGACTGTAAAGAGGCAGCACAGCCTCTTTTGGTGTTTGCTTAGACTGGTTAAAGCCCAAACTCCCTTCACAGTCTTGGTTAGAAGCAGAGCTATACCTTATTTTCAGATGTTAATCTATAGAGTTGCTGTATGAATGTAAACAGTGCCTCATCCAAATCCAAATATCTGTGTCTGAAAAATTGACCATAAAGTTTTTAGGAATGCTTTGGGAATCCTTTTGGCTGGGTACTATTTACTGATTATATAATAAATACATTATGACCATTATCAAGGTTGGAAGGTGTAAAGGTTGCACCTTTAAAATTTCACGGATGCATGATAAACAGAAAGAAAGGTGGAAGTGGCCAGTTTGGATCTTAATCTGGAAGCCCTCATTAAAACAGATGTAGAATTCTGCCTTCTGGCAGATATGGACATTAAGATATAAATTGAGACCCCAAACTCGCCCCCTTGAATGTGCCGTTTCCTTTTTCAATGCTTATTTTTCTTGTCTTCTTTTATTTCCTTTCCTTGAGAAAAATACAATGAAGAGCAATTTTTGCATAAAGAAATTGTTATATGACCTAGAGAGACAATGTGTGGTGCTCTTTAAGGTTTAATACTTTACTTGCAGGTTGATTAATCACACAAAGAAGCTAATGGAGAAAGAAGAGAAGCTCTGCATTAAAATTCTTCAGACATTACGGGAAATGCTTGACAAGAAAACTAACTTTGCGGAAGAGGTACTGCTGCATTTTACATATAGAACTTAAAGCATGGTTTTCAAAGCTTACCTCTAGGATAGCAACAGAATCTGGCGAGATTTCATTTTCTTACATGTTTTAAAGATAACATGGTGGCTGAGAAACAATGTGGTAAGGCAGAAAGGAAGGTTTAAGCTAAAGAAATGGCCTGCTTTATGTAAATAGTCTTGTATCAAGGTCTTCTTACCAGGGACAAGGCAAGGAAAGCTTAAAGAATTAGTAGTAGCAAGTATTGCTATATATATATGGTTATTATATATTGGATATCCTGTATTTCTGGAAAGCAGTCCTTTTATGTCACATCTGATCTTTTCTATCACATCATCCATCAGAAAGTTAAGGGTTTTTTAGTTGCAGATGTGCAGTTTTCTCCTGTTGCCTACGGTGGCAGGCTGTTGTACTCCATAAACATTTTATTAATGATAAATGGGTGACAAGTCTAGGGTACGTTTAAGCACAGTTGCCATTTTGGGGACAAATGACATAGTCCCTGTCTTCTGCGGAGTGTCTCATTGCTTCCTCTTTCTAGTAACACTTTTGCCCTCTTTATACCCTATTTTGTCTCATAGAACTGAGTGTTTCCAACATCTGTTTCATCTCGCCTGCTCCTTTGGTTTTGGTAGCTAGTTTCAGATTTACAAGCCAGCTGTCCATTCCTAGAAGCCGTACCCTGCTTAAGGATCCCTCTGCCGTCTGGTTTCCTCTTGTCGGTGCTTCTGAGCACTTGCAAAGTTCTCTCAGTCATGAGTCACTCCTCAGTATGAATCAGAGTGTAATTATCTCATCTCCCACTGCCATCGCTTCCATTTGTTCCCAGCTGACATGTTTAGTCAAATATGTTCATGGGGATCATTTTACTTAAGAAAACTGTCAATTGGAACCTGGCATTGCACCGTTTCCCTGTCTTTGGCTTTTCCACCCAAATATTTCCACGTGTCTCAGTAGCTCATTCATTTTCCTGTACCTGGCACCATCAGATATGTTAGATACGAGATTAGTTCTGAAAAAAAAAGTCTTTGGGGATTTGAAGATGCCCGTGCGTATTTCTGGGCATTTTAGTTCTTACTTGCAAAGTTAAAAATGTGGGTCCTGTGGACCGATGTGATAAGAGAGCAACACTCAGTTCTCTTTTAAGAGAGATGAGCCTTATATTAGAAATGCGAAATATTCACAGCGCCTTTGTTTTGACTGTGCACTGTTTGTTTTGATTTCAACATATGGACATGGGAACATTCTGCCCAGGCTTCTAAGCAACCTGCTAGACAGGATAAAAAAAAAAAAATAAATCTCAGTGCAGAGCAGTGATAGGAAGACAAAGGCAGCAATTGCAAAGCATGAGAACAGCCAGTGCACACAGAGCAAACCAAGCTCCTCTTCACCGCCCGGCCAGAACTGGGATCAAAGAAGAATGTGGTCGGGCCTGGGCAGACAGAGGTATTTTTATGTCATAGTAGGAGTTTCAGAGGTGAGGCAGACGATACTGTTAGTACTAGTAATGTTACTGATCCTAATAATTAGTTATTATTATTCTCATAGCTTTCTGGGCCCGTGATCCCCTCTGCATGACTTGGAAAAAAAACAGTTTTCTTTCTGCATGCTGTGAGGAACCGTGCCAAACTTTTCTGGACTGCCTGCATAGACCCATCAAAAAGCAGCCTCAGCCCAGGACTGCAGGGAAGAAGGAAAAATGCAAGCCAAAAAACCAAGCGACCCCCAAAGGCGCTCCCCTACCTTTAGGGCTGCTTTTGCCCTGCAGGGAGCGTGCTCCACTGCTGTGTGGAGGCACCTGGCCCTACCTCCCGCTCCCGGGAAGGCACATTCGGCGGGATCTGCTTCCACAGGATCCCCACGTCCAGCCCAGTGACTAGGAAGCAGTGGAAGCAGCGGGAGGCCCTGGTGGTTGTGCTGCCTCCATGGCGTGCTGGGAGCGTCGCTGCGCGCACACGGGCCGCTCTGGGTCTGCGAGTGCTTCTCTCGCTCGCGCCTCCTGCGAGGCAGTGCTCCTGCTGCGGACCTCAGCGCAGGAAAAACAGCCCCGGGAGCCGCCCGCTGCGTGCTTCCAGCTTTCTTTGAACTCTGGTATCACTGCCTGTAATTTTATCCTACTCTGTTAGAAGGATAATGAGAAAATTAAAGTAAATTCATAATGGTAATGCTAGAAAGACACTACAGAGGGGCACATGACGTTTTGACAGAAAGCCTGACTTTGTTAATCGTCTGTTGTAATGCACCTTCTGATAAATTTGGCAGAAAGGGTAAACTTTCCATCTCTGTGGACTTTTCCATAGTGAGAGACAAAGAAGAAACCATGGAATAAGATTTCTGCTTCTCTCTCTTCCCTTTGCCTCCCATGGCCAAGAAGCCTCTTGGGGGCCCTTGCCTTGCACTGCAGTGCCTGTCTTCCATTTGGCCAACGGGAGGTTGCCTGTAGTGGTGCTGGCAGAGCAGAGCAGCTCATCAGGGCCACATTTTGCTGCTCGTTTCTGCCTGTTCCCATTCTGCCCCGTGCCCCTTGCCCCAGGGGAGCTCCAGGGTTGCAGCTCACCTGGCTGGCACGTTTGGGGCTGCGCTGTCCTCTCTGCCGGCCCCATCCCAGTTTGCCCCTGCAGCCTCCCCTGGGGGCAGTGCCGGCGCCTCCCTTAGTGTTGCAGCGTCTAATAGTGTTAGGAATCCAAGCTGGATTTCAGGAGTTTGATTTAAGGTACATAAGTGGCATATAAGGCCTCTTGGCCATTGATTAACTCTCAGAAGTAATTGCGGGCGATTACTGCGATCTCCCCAGGGTTTCCCGTTGCTTCCCAGTGCTATTTGCATTGATTAGGTAACTAACTGGAATGAGACTTGATCTATGGCTCCCCTCTTCCAGCGAGCTCTTGCAGAACAGAGTCCCAACATTCGGGTCAATCAATGAGTACAGGAAGTTTATGTAACCTTTACATTACATGAATGCCCACGCTGTCACTAGGGTATGGATTCTCTACGTTGACTCTTTAAGGAAAAAAATGGGAGAGACCAAAATGGCTATTTGAACTGGATCTATGGATCTGTCTATGTGTTTGTCCTTTGTTGCAGGTCAGTAGTCCATTTTTATGCCTGTTTTACAGGAACAGAGTGATCTGACCCCAGAATTCTTTAAGTTTTTATGCAAGGTTCTGTTTTGTCCGTCACTGTGGTGCTTAATTTCAGTGTAATTTCTGTGTGGATTCTGATGGATCCTCCCTCTGTATCTTAGCTTGACTCTGGAGATCCCTTCCTGAGCACCGGAGAGATGCAGGGTCTTGATGCATGTTCATTTTGCACGTGGGGTGGTTAAATCTTACCATTCCCTTGCTGCCCAGAGTTGGTGGGCCAGAAGGGTCGAGTACTCCTGGCTGCTTCAGAGAGAGTCCAGATGCTTAACTTAAACCTCAGTGATCTGAAAGAGGTTGTTGAACCAAAGTGTGCTGTTACGGTAACATCTTAGCCCGCTCCAGCTGTTGGTGTGTCAATGCCTTGGGCAGAAGCAGCCCTCCAGGTCCCCCGTTGTTCTTAAATGACATGAACTTGTCTGAAAAAAGTTACTGTTTCTCATCTTGTCTGCAGGTGACATAAAATGTTATTGACTTAGTGAACTTGATAACTCTGGGCATTACAGAATGTGGTAGAATTTAAGCCTATATCCAGCCAACCAGTTGCTCATCTGTGAAATATTAGTATGAATAGGCCAAACACTTCAGTAAGGGTTACCTGTGAACACAAGTGCTTCCCTTTTTCCTGTTTTAGGGGTTGAAGTGCAGTATCAATAACTGAAATTTCAGTTTTGATTTTAAATGTCAGTAAAGAACCTGCAAGCTGCTTATTTGTCAGAAAGGCATTGTTGGACCTTCCACCTTTCTGAGAAGAAAACTCCTGCTCTTCTTGCACTTGCACTCACTTTGCTGCTTAAAAACTTAAGCTTTGTAGCCTTCTGTTATGTAATGTTAATATTTCTGTATTCCACCGTAGTTATGAAATGCAGACCATGTCTCCTCTTCATTTTCAGTGACAGCAGCAAATACAGGCATGAAAAAACAGAACAGGTTCTTTGTAAATACAAGTGCACTTTATTCCCATAAGCCGCAGTTGCGGATGGGGCCACCCTCGGCAATTGGCTCTTTAGAGCCAATTTAGAGTCCCGGCTCTACCAGGTGAATGTACTGATTGACCGTCCGAGTTCAAACCTGAGAGAGATGTAGGACTTCTTCCTCCAGGAAAAATGGTCTCAATGTTTCTTAAAAGCCGGGAGATGTTGCTGGGAGCTGCTGCTGTGTTGCAGCGTTGCAGTTCTTTGAATCAAAGAACTTGTAGGCTTAAATGGCATTCTGTTCTCTAACTTCAGCCTTGCAAGAGGATTTTAGATGTTTGCATGTGTGTGTTAGGCAGCATTCTGGTACCCAACAAATGTAGGTAAAAATAAATGGGAGGAAAGAAGAGTAATTCTGAATGTGTGGGGGTCTGCTGAATGCATTGTAACATAAAGGGAGGCATTTTAAATGGTAGAAAGAAGTTGAAAAAAATCCTTCACTTGCCTTACTGTTCATCTTCTGGATTAGTGGCAATGGGGGCATTCTGAAGAATCACATATGATTTTTCACCATTTTTTCTTTCTGATTTATTTGTGCTCCTTTATAGGAATAACCATGGGCTTGCTTGAGCTTTCCTGTTGTCCATAGGCTGTTCTTCTCACAGATGAACCTGAGCAAGATTGCAGGATAGTACTGGCATAGAAATACTCCAAGAGAGTGTTTAACTCTTCAGCTAAATGCTGTCTGTTTTGAAATGTTTTTACAGCCACTTGTTTATTTGCTGCGGTAATGAACATTTTTGTGCTCTCCTGCATTGCTGCTCATTAAAAGCTCTCCCCTCCGAGAGCGGCTGTGCTTCTGCAGGAGCTGCAGGCACGGAGAGCAGGAATGTGTGGTGGGTTTTGCCGATCGCTGGGACTGGCACCTCTTTCCAAGACGGAAAGAGGTCAGGAAGCCACTGTTGGGATTTGGTGTGACAATGAAATGAGGAGCAGCAGGAAGTTCAGCTGTTACTGAGACACCTGAGGCAAATGCCTCTCCCTGGTGGTTTACGTGAAGGTCTGTGGACTATTGCAAAAGCAAAAGCCTGCCGAGATTCCCAGGTATGGAGGATTCAAGCTCTCCTATCGCTGTGAGTCCTCTGTGCCAGTAATTACAGCAGGAACAGCGGAGCATTCTGGAATGCAGGACTAAACACAAAACGTGGTCAGGCCCTTAAAGGGCGGTAATTTCTCAATATACCCATACGCTGACATTTTACAAGCCAAACAAACAAAACCCACTGAGAAACAAGTCAACAGTTTTGCTCCCCGTCCCTGTCTGCAGCTCCCAAGCTGGCGTAATGAAGCCGAGCGACGCTGCAGAGCACACGGCGCTGCTGCCTGGGCGCCAGCCGGGGGTTAGTGCCTCGGGCCATCGGGCGCCGGGGCGCACGTTGTTCCTGCTGCACATTTCGGGTGCCTTGATGCACCATCTAAACCAGAGTGTGCCGAGGGATCTTCCCCAGTTTGGGCAGTGCCGCTGCTGTGACACGTGTTGTGCTGGGCGCAAGGCAGCGCTGCAGCATTCGCTGGGGGAAACCTCCGCGCGTGCCACGGCGATTCCAGTTGCTCACGTTTGCAGAGATTTATTTTGCTTCTGGTGCAAAATCCGGCAAGTGCAACGCCTTGGTAAATGCAAAGGATATTGCTTTTCAAGGGGACACTTTCTTTGTGTAAGAAACAGGCCACAGAGAATTGGTCTGGCTTTGGACCGTCGCCTGCCTCGGTGGCACTCGGTGGCCCGTACCAAGTCACTGAACTGCTCGGGCCCTTGTGCGGTGCTCACGGTGGCCTGGGCCCAGCCCCGGGCAAAGCACAGGCCTCTTGTCAACCTGGACAAGAACGATAACCCCAAAGCCCTGAATGGGGCCGGGTGGGAGCAGCACCCCATGGCTCCTAGGGAGTGTGAAGTCCCTCTCCAGCAGAAGCCAAGGGCACTTCCCACGCACCGCAGCGGAGGGAAACCCGGGGACCAGCTGCTTTGCAGGCACCAATTGGTGACTTCGCCCTCTCCTTAACAGGTAGTTGTTGTCTCTCTCTGTGATCCAAATACATTGTCTCCTGAGACATAAAGCTACTTTTAGCACAGCTGATAGGTGAATGTTAAATGGTGTTCACTACGCACTGGTACTTATTTTCTTTATTTCAAAACCTTGTTTTTTTTTCCCTGTTCTCTAAGACATAAACAAAACCAGTGGCTGGATACCAAGAATAAGAAAACATATGGTGTAAACATATTTATTTCTGAAGGTTGTAGTTTCTTAGCAGCTTATATTTATCTTTTTTTTTCTCTCAATATGATATGCTTTTATCCAGAATTGCTTCTGAAACATTAAGCCCCAAATCCTGATTGATAAATTATTTTGGATCTTTTATCCTCTGCCTTTCTCACGAATGTTATCTTTCCTCTAAGGGAGCATCTGATACTGAAAAATGTTTTGCTGTAGATACTGATTTAGACAGAATCAGCCAAAGCCGTAACGAATTGGGGTAGCTTGTTGGTTGCTCTGAAACTCCAAAGACCAACCTGTGTTCTGGAATTTCCCTTTTTACATGATGTTTGTATGACATAGATATCCCTTGTTCTCCATTTTTTAAAATTTATTTTTTTCACACAAATTCCTTTTTGTGGATCTGTTTGAAGCACAGCAACACCAGTAAGAAGATGCTAACTGACTGCAAACCGGCATCCTTCCCTGCTAATATTTAGCAATTGAAGCCTTCACAGAGCTCTAATTACAATTCATCTCATCTTATTCAGATACAGAACTCGTAGAGTTTATCACAGTCCTTTATCTGGAAAAAAATACTTCTTTGTTTTATATCCAGGTGGGATGGATTTTTCTAAAAGCTTCAGTTTGTCCAAATTTGAAATTCCATGCCCACTATGGCTATTTGAATCAAATCCTATATCAGGAAAGCATCAGGATTAGGGATTTTTTGTGTGTCTCTAGTTTTAGTTATAGAGTCTAAATCATGAATAAAATAAAGATTTTCAAGAAGCTACTAGAAATTTCTAGCAAATATAGAACAGACAAGGAGATAGGTAAATGACCAAAACTATATTGTAGATTAATATATAAGTGGAGTCAGCAGCTTCATCATGTGGTTCTCATGTCCAGGTGAGTGAAATTTGGAGTGAGTGTACACTTGCATGCATAAAAATATATTTATTTTATATGATTTATTTGTATTCAGTCTTTTTTTTTTTTCCTAAGGAGAGGCATATTACCTATTACCTGCATGGTGGAGTCGTGTTAGAAGATAAATACTTGAATGTGCATTCTGTGCCATACCGTATTGCTTTGTTTTTAACGGAGCAGATGTTCTTGCTTAGAATATAAAGTGTCTGATGTGCATTAATGCTCTCAGCATTACCTACCACGAGGAAAGCGCAGTTCCCCCGGCCGCCCAAATGCAGGCGGTTACAGCTTGTTTAAGGCATCCAGCTGACATCGCAGCGGCCTCTGCGTGAGCTCTGTGCCTGGGCAGGCCGAGCAGGAGCCGTTTGCTGCAGGAGTGATGCAAGGTGGCTTACCCGGCCTGCCCCGCGCTGGAAGGAGCTGCACAGAGGCAAGAAGGGCAGGTCAAAGGAACATGAGAGTGATCAGTATGGGGAGAGCAACAAACTGCAGGCAAAGCTCGGAATAGTTGCAGTTTTTCTCAGGTGTTAAGAGAATAAAACTGAATGACCCTATTTTTCCTGCCTGTGAGCCGGGAGGATGTTTTCATGCTGGCCCAGCCCTATTTTCGTATAAGTTGCTTTGCAAAAATTAAAAAAAAATCCTCATTTCTGGGCAGCTTGTGTGTTGTGGCTGAGTGACCTTTGTCGTTCTTGCTGGCGAGCGCAGAGGAGCGCTGCAGTATCGCAGAGACCACTGTGTGGCAACTGTGGACTTCTCAGAAGCCTCTCCTGCCTGGGGGAGCAGGTCAGCGGCTGCTGCTGCTGCTGCCACTGCCGCCGCACAGATGGATTTCCACAGCAGCTGAATGTCTGCAGCCGTAGATGGGGCGAGAGAAAACGGCTCCTTTAGTTTTGAATTTCCTCAGAAAGGGGAAAGGTTGCTTCGTTTTGTGCTTTTGTGGTCGTTCTTGTTGACTGCCACAAATTTGCTGTTGCTTTATTTAATATGTTTGAGCAACAACCCTGTTTGTACTTTGCAAGTGCACCAGAGATAGGAGTGAGCAGAATTCAATGTGTTGTGTTAAGGATGGCCGATGAATATTTATGATAGTCCTAGGGAGCCAGTAATAAAAATGAAATCGGCGTGATGCCACTAGATCCAAATCTTTGATCTCTGTTTTAAGAGAAAATATAATAAGGTGGGGGATAATGGGCTCGTTATCATGGAATGGTTAGTTAGGGCAGTGTGAATAGCTGATGTTACATAAACTGCTTCAGTGGAGATTTACAACTCAGCCATGTGTTTCAGGAGCCAAATTTCTACAGAAAAACCTCTGTTTATGATATTATTTGGTATAGCCAGTCAAAACCCAGAGAACTGTGGGTTCATCTCTTTCAGACAGGAGAGTGAGCCCTTGCCTCAGTGGAAAGCCAAGGAAGAAGGAGGAGTAAGGCCATCCTACTCAACCTCTTGCTTTGCTTCTGCTCCTCTCACTGCACCTGGTGAGCAGATAGGGAGGGTTGAGCTTTGCAAGAAAGGGGAAATCTGATTCCAATCCCTGACCAGACTCTTGCCAAATGGCCAGATGTGAGGGAGCATTTGGGATTACCTGCAGAGAAGTAAGGCTCAGGGTTTGGCATCACCCGGGACGGCGCAAGGCCCTGCCTGGGGACACCTACCTCAGCTGGAGCCACTTGCCTCCGTCTGCAGCAGTGGGTCACCAAGCAGAGTCAGAGTCAGCTACGTGCTGAACCAGCCTTGAGGAGGCCTAATGAAGGATCAGCATTTGACAGGCCTGGAGAACAGGAGCTATTTTTCTTTCTGAGGGTTGCAATTGCTTGCTTAATACCCCTGCCACACTAAGCAAGAGCAGAGGAGGGTTGATTCCAGGCCATGGAGGAAAGCTGATCTTGAAGTCTCTGTCTAGCCAGACATGAGGAGGAAATGGAAACTCACTGTTTTCTGATTTGCTTCATACTGATGTAATTTCTAAGGGACTTCAGCACTAATGACATCTGGCAAAGGATTAGTCCCTACCGTGGTCCAGCCCCCCTCACCCCCCCTTTTTGAGAAAAAGAAAGTATACGCTGTATTGAACTTTGGAAAACAGCTATTAGGCAACCACACAGTAACTGCTTCTGATACAAATTTTTCGTCTGATGAGGATTTTACCCAGCGTGTTTGGCCTTGGAGGAACGCCGGGATGGTATTGCCAGCTGGAATTGGCGGAGCTGCTTTGTCTTCCGTCCCAGGAAAACAGAAGCCTGGCGCACAGTTACTCCCGCTCCTCTTTCATATCCCTGCATGCTCAGAGCTGCCAAACCCAAGCACTGAAAACCATGAGTCAGGCCACAAACAAATCATGAGATTTGGCTTGAAAATCATGAGCATTTCTTTTTTCTTTTTTTTTTTTTTTTAATTGCAAATAGTTTATTAGGGATTTCTTTGAGTCCTTAGGGTATCTAGTTGTCAAGGCTTTATTCCACAAATCACCAGAGCTTGCAATATGCTTTACTGGGTTTATTTACTTAACCAAAAAAACCAAGCTCCTCTGTGGCTAACTGACTCAGGAGCGTAAAGGTCAGAGTGCCTAAATGACACGTGTTGACCAGGCCCTGCGGCGAGGGGCCTCTCCCGGAGCCGGTGGTGACCTCGAGGGCTAGGAGCGTCGCCGCGGCCCCCTCAGCTTTCTGCAGAGACCTGTCGCCGGGACCAGGCCCCCTCGGCGCAGGGCAGCGAGCGCAGGTAGCGCCTCGATTTCCTAGTGCGGCCTCCCCGCGCGCCGACGAGGCCCGAGGGCTCCGGCTCTTCCTGCTGCGGTGCCGCCCTCGCCCGGCTCGCGCAGGGGCCGTGTGCTGGGAACGGCCGGAGAGGCGGCGCGAGGCTGCGCGATGGGGCCTCGCCGCTGAGGCGGCCGCCAGCACTGGGAGCCACACGGGCAGAGCTGTCACTGGAGGCTGCGCCCCGGGCCTCGTGACGCTGCAAATTCCTCTTGGCAGACGTGTCCGAAACGTTTTGTTCCCAGGCACTGAGAAGTTGCACTAGCAAGGTCCCCTGATCATCCTTTTTTCCTCAGTCCTTTTAGCCTTTCTTTTTATTACCCTGCTTTCCTACAGGAAGTTCAGCTTAATTTCTGGGCTTGGTTTCTTTAGTTGTGCATGGTAACTTTTAATGTCTGCTGGCCCCACACCCAGCTGTGGCCAGTTTGTGTCTCTCAAGTGCTGAAGAAACGGGAGTTGGAGGCAGGATAGAGCAGAAATGGTTGTTGCAACCAACCTCCAGCAATGCAGGAATGTGTGGGACAGGAGGGTCCCCCATCAGCACCTCCTGACCCTAACTGGAGCTTAAGAAAGCATAAGGACAAAACTTTGCTTGAAACTTTGCTTCTCAGCTGTGAAAAACTGGAAGTTAGCAGCGCTGGGCTTCCTCCCGGGCCACTCTGCGGGGTGCAGCTTAGCTATTTTGAAAATTAAGTTGTTTTAAATATACAAAGTTTGGCCATGGTTCTCTAAAAATGAAAATCTTTGCATTTAAACAAATGCTGTAAGTCCTATGTGTTGTGAATTTCTTCCTCTTTTATTAACCAGGGCAATTTTCTCAGCTTGGCTGGAAATGTTGCTGGAGGAGAGTATATGTAGCTCAATTCCCCTTGTTGTTTCACTTTTTTTTGTGTTGAGAAGAAACCCATATTAACTAGATTGTTTTTGTGAGGCTAAGGAAGTAACAGTGGTAATTCACTGCTGGTAATAAAGTGGGTGATGGTCAGTCAGTTACCTTGGGTAGCACAGAGGACTGTTCTGGTTACGTCGCAGTTCTGATTAAATTTGCCCTGCGTGTTGGTAGCACTTTGTTCTTCCAGCATTTCTCCTACTGCACATACAGAAGCGGCAATGGGCACTGCAGGAAGCCCCTTGGGAAGGGGCCGGTGGGTTTTGGTGCGTGGAGCTTAGCGGGACGCGGGCGAGCGGCTCCCGGGCGGCTTTACCTGCTGCTGCCAGGGCTGCCCGGGCCTTCGTCTGCCCCGGGCACTGCACCCCCGTGCAGTCGCATAGATAACGAGAGCATTTCCACCCCTGTGGTGCTGAAAGGGCCTCTCTCAACTCGGGAGCAAGTTCAGACATACCTGCATGTCATCTACATGCAGGTCTTCTGCCCCCTCTATGCTTTTTTCCCTTAAACCAGCAAGTCAGCGAGTTGATGTATGTCTTAATTCCACATGTGTTTAACCTATTTTTAAATGCTAAGCAAACACACAAACAAAATTAATTCTCCTAACTTTTTAGGCCATCTCTCTCTCCTATTTTCGACACACTTCCTCCTTTTCTCTCTGCTCAGTTCTGATTTCCATCTGAAGAAAGGCTTTATTTGAGAGCAGGAGAGGAAGCGTTCCCGGGACAATGTTTTCTTTTGAACTTCCCATGACTTCCCGGCTTCTGCGCCTTCAGCCCCGCGCTTTGACGGCCGTGTATCCGTTTTGCAGCTCGGCAGCGATTTCACCGTGGAGCCCGCCGGGGCAGCGCCCCGCTCCAGCCCCACCAGGTCATAAAACCGGAGTGACTGAGAAGGTGTTTTCCCAAGCCCTCCGCGCGGCTCCGAGCGGTTCATTTCCCGCTGGAGGACAGGGAGCTGCTTGGCTGTGTGTGCGGGCGGCACAAAGGGGCTCTGTGAGGACGCAGCCTCACCGGGAAAGCGCCGCAGCGACCCACTCGAGCGGGAGCCACCCTGGGGCAACTGCCTTGCTTTTTGTTGTATCCCCTGGTTCAGGGCTGAGGTGCGGGAGCCCATCCCAGCGCCGGCTGTGCGCCCCGCTGCCGATGCGTCGCCGGGGCGGCGCGGAGGCCGCTCGCCTCTCGCGCACGGCTCCTGCGTGGGGCTGCTCTCTGGAGGCACATGTGACTCACCTCCCAAGGGCTCGCGGGCGGTGGGAGCCGGCCTTGGCAGAGCAGAGCAGAGCAGCGGGGCGGCTGGCACGGCGCCCGCCCTCTGCTCGCCGACTCAAGCGGGCCAGTGTGCTCCTGGGCCTCGTGAATGGAGAAAGGGCTGTTGAGAAAAGGGCTATGGCGTCCCAACAAGCACTGATTTAGCGAGCTTGGCTTTGAATTATCTACATAAATTCCCCTCCCGAACTTGGCTTCTGTTGGGAAATAGCAGGCTTCCTGATTTCCCAAAATACTGGCGGGTGTGAGGAGAGTCGCGTCTTGAGCTGTGCAGCCCCAGAGATCCTCCTTGCTGCGTGGGCCGGCTGGAGCCGCAGCGGCCGCGCTCCGAAAGGGAGAGCCTGGGCACAGAGCAGCTTCCAAAGCCCATGAAAGTGGCCCTAAAGAGCGGACAGGAACCAGGGGCTCCCATGCACCCATGTCAAGCGTGGGTGGGACAGCCACAGCTTCCCACTCCATGACTTGGATGCTAGTGGCATGCTCCTCCCAGTGCCCCCCTCTCATCCCAAGCAGGCAGGAATTCCGTGCCTGGAGCGGGCCTGGCCCCTGGCTCGGGAGGTGTGTATTTTATCCCTCACAGCTAATTTACAGCCGTGACTAAATAGCACTTGCCTTGGTTGTGGGAAAACCCTTTCAGGTGAATCATAGGTGAGTGAGTGAGGGTGTCACGCAGGCCCCCCTGTGCCACTGTGAAGGCAGAAGTGGGGACCTGCCCCCTGCAGCTTGGGGGCCAAGGGGGGCTGGGAGCAGCCGCCCGGGCAAGGGGCTCCCGAGGTGCTGAACTCCTCTTGGACACCGCAGGGAGGCTGAGCAGGAGCAGCAAGGGAGAGCTCGCGGCTCCGGCGCGGGCTCGGGAGCGGAGCAGGGCGCTGCCTTCAGCACGGGGCGTCCCTGAGCCCGCTCTAATCTCCTTTGCCCTGCGGGCAGCTTAATGCGCTGCGGTGGCGGGCCGGAGGAGCCGTCCCCTTCCCTTGCCACCGCGAAGGTCCCCGGCACATGTGACTGCGCATGTGAGCGCTGCGTGCGGGTTGGAGCTGCGGGGCAGGATTGGAGGAGACAGCGGCTGCCAAGTGGATGAGGCGGCGGCGGCGGCGAGCGCGGCGCTCCGCAGCCAACAACAGCATGTGATTATGTAACGCCCGCAGTGTCTGGCACCGGGCTCCAGTGGAGCCGCGTCACGTGTTGTGCAACGCTCTTGGCCCTGAAATTCAATTAGATGGCTTTGAACGATCGTGAGTCTGCATGAGATAAGCTTTTGCTGGTGCGCACTAGAAAGCAAATGGGCTGATTAGCTGCCCGTGAATTGATAAATTGCTCTTGTAATTCCAGCAAGGATATTTGCATTGCGTATACATCATCGTGCCACCAAAAAGAGCCTGAAATTAAGCATTATGTAACCTGGCTCCAACAGCAACAACAGCAGCAGCAACAAAAGAACAGAAGCAAACAAGAGTCTCTCCTCACTCGCCTCTGCCCTCCTGCTGCCAAAAGCGCAGAATAAAATGGGCTGACACTGCTTTGCAGAGGGCTTGGGTCCTGCCTACAGTGCCAGTGCCTCTAAAAGCAGCTTAGCAAGCTGCAAAACTGACTCTCCGGGTTTGCTACGTGAGCGATGGGGTTGTTGCTGGGAGGCTGGCTTTTTATTTGGCTGAGGATGTTGGTTCGTGAAGTTTGTGCATGCAGGTGGCCCATCAGTCCCTTTGGTGAAAGGGGCTCTCTCTGCAGGGCTCCCCAGTGACCCTACGCGGGGTTGTCTGCACATGTTGCTGCCTGCAAACCTCTTGCCTTTTGTCCAGAGGCTCGGCCAGGAGAAAGAAGGGCCTGCGACTGCAGTGGAAAACCCTTAGAGGAGCTGGAGCAGCTTAACATTTAAGCAACGCATTTTATTAATAAGCAGCTAAGGAACAAATTGACATAGCAGAGCCAAAGCACAGAGGAGTGATTTCCCCGCCCTCTCTCTGCAATGCACATCCCATCTATTTTCCAAAGCACATTTGGAAATTTCTGTGCTCCCCCTTTGATGGAAGCAGGTATTCACTGTCTGACCCAGGGAAAGAGCCGTGTAGTTGCCCAGGAGCTGGGGAGAAACGAAACCCTCTGAAATTTTAAGCCCTATAAAATCCTTTGTGCTTTCCAAGGGCCACAATATACTGTTTACAGGCTGCCTGATTGCGTGGCAGTCAAAACACGTTCTTCTTGAGCATTTCCCCTGCCACCAGTATAGTGAGAAAATAGCTGTCTGTAAAGCTGGGCTTGCAGCATAAACTGGTGTTGTGTGATAACATCAGGTACAATGATTGTACGTTTGGGGAATATGCAGCAAAAAATAACATTTTATTTGATACACATTCTATTATCCTGTGTTTAGTTTATATATGAGGGGAAGTTGTTGTTGGGAGTTGCCTTTTTTATTAATAAGCATCACAAAATAATGATTTTTTCCTTAGTGTTTAGCAGAGATTTTTCTCCTCCTCTCTACTTCTCTTCCTCTGTTCTTTCAGTTCATCCCTCTTTACGCAGTTAACACGCCGACGTTTAAATATATATTGCGCTATATAGTTACATAACCCTGTCTTGCAAGAGCTGAGAGGTGATCTTGGGCTTTATCTTCTTACTCTTTTTTTGAAAGTAACAGTTTTGGTGGGTAATCTAGCACTATTAAAGAACAGGAGGAAAAGCCAAGCTGCAGCTAAATAAGGATCGCTTAGAACAAACCTGAATAAACTAACTTGAGCCATAGGGCAAGAAATATCACCTGCTGCACGTCTGCTAGCCAGCAGTGTATGAAGGTGTTTGCTAATGAGCGGGTACCGAGTGGGGTTAATGAGCTGGCCATGCAGTCAGCGGCTGCTCGTTATCATCAAGAATTCAGCTCGCAGCGGCAGCCAGGGAAGTAGAGGAGTGGGGCTGGGGAGTGGGTCCCGGGGCAGCCTCGGCGGGGCCGGGCGGCTGCTGGCGGCAGCGGCTCTGCGCTGGCCCGCTGGGCACGCGGCGTTGCGGCTCCGCTGGCCGAAAGGACGCTGGGAAGGCGCGTGCAAGGCTGCGGGGCTCGTGGGTTTAGCTTGTGCAAGGAGCTCATCCAACATGAGAGGCTGGGGCAGCACTTGGAAACGAAAGTTCTTTACCGTTATGATGCCCAAGTGGAGATAGAGCTGATGCATCTTCTGCCTCCCTAAGGACGAGTTTTAAAATCCGGCTCTGAATACTCGTGCTTTGCTGCCATGGCTGGATTTTGTGCACAGTGCCGGAACTTATAGATGTGATGAAACTTTTAAAACTGTGTGTCAAGTTTTGGAAATGTTCACCTGCTTTTTTTTCTAAAAAATAAAATAAAACTAACCTCCAGAAACTTTTAAAAATAGACCAAGTCCTCCAGGAATTCAGTTACAGATGCCTGCCAGCTGCTCCTGCTGCCTGGGCCCCATGGTTCCAGTCTCGCCATTCCTCGGGAAGCTGTGTGCCAGGGAGCAGCCGTTGTGCTGGGGCTGGCGGGCGGGCAGGAGAGCAGAGTGGGGCTGGGTTATGGGTCCCTGCTGTCCCCACGTCCCACCTGCTGCTCGCGCTGTCCCTGCCGCCGCGCGCGGGGCTGAGCAGGCAGCGCTGATGCCGCTGCCTGCTGGGGCTGCCACTTTGTTCCCTCACTGTGTGTGTGACTTTCTGAAAAGCTCTCTATTTAGGCCCTGCAGCTCTACACCGGCCTAGGAGAAACATGGTAAGGATCCCGTCTTCCTGGATGTGTATTCTGACCGAGTTTGCAGGCTCGCATTACATCCCCACAGTGCTGAAACACTGAACAAAACTGCAGGCTTCGCTTTACCAGAAAATACATGCAGGCTGCACTATATTTGCTTGCAAATACAAGCCCTGGATTTTTGCATAATATGAACTCTCTCTGAAGGGAACTATTCCCAAACTTGTAGTGCAGGGTGACCAGAAAAAAAAAAAAAAATCTGGGCTTGCTTATTAAATGATCCGTTCTGCCTTTTGTTGTGCATCCTCCTTTTTGGCCTGGGCGCAGAGGATCCCGCCGCCCAGTTGCAGGAGAACATTTCCCAGCGCCGCCGCTTGGATCTGGTGCCTGCTGCGCTCCCGTCCTGTGGTGCCCCGGGGCGCGCGCGCCTGCCTGCCCTGCGTGTGGTGCCCCCGGGGCACGCGCGCCTGCCTGCGTGCAGCCGGGCAGGAGCTCCCCAGCAGCCGCGCTGTCTGCCGCCTCTCGCCGCTTCGGAGCTGCCTCGCTCTCCGGGGCAGCGTCTCACCCGGTGATTGGGCAGAACATGGCTGAAGGGCTTGTGGCAGAGATTCACCCGCTAATTCCCAGCGGGAAGGGAGTAATTCTTTGGCGGGGCGCAGCGGTGCTCGGCGGCGGCGGCGCCGCTTGCTGAAGCGCTGCGGGCTCGTTTGCAGCGCGGCGGCTCAGGCAGCCGTCTTCCCAAGGCAGCACCGGGGCAGGTGCTGCTGCTGCCGCCTGGGCACAGGGTCCCCTGTGTGCCAGGACGGGCTTTGCAGGGCTGCGCATAGCGGGGCGGCGCCACCGGGCTGCTCCCGGCATGAAGCCGAGCGCGGCACCCGGCATGGGATTTGTCAGGGATTCTTATCCTGATGCATGGATCCCTGCAGAACTGTCTTTCATTAAGAGCTGATCCAGAGCCCCTTGGATTTAA
>JAVCKT010015851.1:0-11574 GCA_032273925.1 Rhynchotus rufescens
AAATATATTCTGAATCTTCCAATTACCTCATCTACTGACCTAATTGGGAATACAACTTGATCATCTTATATAACCATTACATAAGTGGCAGAAAGGCAATCAACTGCAGTCATAAAATCATGAGAATCATAGAAACTAAAGATGTAGAAAGCTTTAAAAAAGTTCTATAAACAGCTTTTATTTTTTTGCCTTTTTTTTTTTTTTTTACTCTACAATAATAAGATTCTGCTTTATTAAAATCTGTTCTTTTAGGGCATTTGTGTGTGTGTTTTATAAACAAGTGTAGAATAGACATTTATGAATTCTAGAACATCAGTCATTTGGGAGCAAATGCAAGATTAGAAGAAAGGATGCTGGAAGGAAGTGATAAATTCCAGGGAAATAGTGCAGAAACAGACATAAAATAAAGCTGAAGAACATGGAAGATGAAGGGAGAAAGAAGTACTGTCAGTGGTTGTTAGGTAGAGGAAAATGAAACTGGTCATGACAGTAAGATGACATGACCTAGGAATTAGTCGTAACAGAAATTGTGTGATATTTCTAGAATCTAGATGTGGAAAAGGTGCAAAATTTAAATGACAGGTTGTGGGATGTCTAGTCATCCCTGATTTAGAAGATCCACCTCATAGAACAACAAATATTTCATCAAAGATTCCCTCCACATGAGTGCTTGAGCAATTGAGGGTAACACCTGGCAAGAATTTCAGTACCATAGAATAATTGTTTTTGAAGTTATAAGGAGATGCTAATTTACCTGGTACCATTTGTGAAATTAAAGGCAGGCAAGGATCAGAGCTGATTGTGAGAGGATTACTTGTGCTACGGATTTGATGACACAGGAATATTTCATCTAGGGGGGCAGAACAGATATTTATCTGTTTATTCATTCATTTATTACTGAGAAAAATAGAGGTTACTTGATGGTAAAAGACTATAGTGTATCATTAGTGATATGTTATCCACCTTTACTTGAGGATTTCACTGGGAAAATTTTGTAGGACTTATCGGACATTCTCCTTAGGATGTACTCGTATAGCTTTTCATGGACTTGTAAAATCTTTATTCCAGAGGAAATTATACTCACACGACTGGGTTGGGTCACGGGAATCTACCTCTTCCTGGATTCTGTGGAACTAGGTATTATCCAGCCTGGATAGAGTTATCTTATATAGATCTTATTTTGGATTTTTCTTTATTTAGAAAAAAAATAGCTGAAACAAATTTGAAATAAAAATTTTCAAGTAGGAAAATGAATCTGAGTCAGGGTAGAGGCCTATACATTTGCAGGAATCTGGCTAAAGTCATATGAAGTTTCAGCTACATCTTTTATATTCCTTTTGGCATCATTGTAAGAAATACCATTTGTAGTTGCAGGAAAATCGTACCTTGATCAAGTAATTACGTAGTTCTCTTTGCAATATTCTTGAAGTTAAGATGTTTCCTCAGATTTGTCACTTTCTTTGAGTGTCCCTTATTTGGCTTTCTTCAAACTAGCACAGCAACATAATGCATATGCTAGTGAGTCCTACTTGCATCTGTTTCATGAACTGCAGCTTAAGCTCTTCAGTATGAGGTGAGAATTCAAACTGAAAAATGTTAAATTCTGTATGTATATAGAATTTCAGTAAAATGGTCACATTCTTAAGAGTTTTTATCAGTGATTTAGATTAGGTCAGCACACCCTTACCTTAGGGTTTTGTTATTTGAATTTTCTGTGTAAAGTTGTGTATTACTATTTCTAAAATAATAGTGGAAGAAATAGCTAACTTGAGATAAACAAAGTGAGTGTACATTTATGGATTCAAATTTTCTTTTCTTTAAATTATATACATTTCCTTCAGGAACCTGAAATCAGCATTACTCACTCACCTAAACTGGATCCAAAATTCAGCAATTCCCAGATCTCTGAGAAACACGGATTGACAACTCTAAAATAGCCATGGAATATACTACTTGTACCTCTGGGAACATAAAGGGAGATAGTGGATATTTGTGGAGTACAGTGCTAGAAAATTTGCTTAGTTAATATTGAAACACATTTCCATAATCTTTAGGATTTAGGAATGTGGCAAACAACTAAAATACACATCAATTCCACGTATTCTGCATTTTCATATTCTCTGTCTACTGCATTAGATTATTTAGATCTCATGGCTTATTTTGATACATTCAATGCTACTATTATTAACACTTTCCCATTTTCTTTCACTGTTAGGATTTGACAAGGATTTTCTTTCACATTGAAAAAAATGGACTGTCTGAAGGATTTCTTTATAATAGTCCCATACCTGCAGCATACCTTGCTGAGTAGAGACAGCTTGTTTTCTATATCGTACTCCTTTCTGAAAGATGATTTCAAAAACACATTTGATCTTTTTCTATTGGTAGTGAAAGATCATAAACAAATGTCTATCATTTTTTTTTCCTACTGAAAGCCTTTATGATTCCACTGAAGAGGAAACTGGATTAACTCTGTAGGCAATGGACCATACGGCAATAAACTGATACATTGTTAATTTTTATTGCTAAAATGTCTTTCTACTACTCTGGTTCAAAATGCTGTTCATATTTTCATTATTGCTGATTTTTATGACTGAAGTGGCAAATCCTTCTAATATTCTAACAATATTTCCGTTGAAAATATTCTACCGGTATTTCTGTTGAAACATGTTGGCTGTAGTAAGCAGTAAGGCAGGAAGTGCAGCAGTATATCCATCCAGAAATAAAAAGAGACTGGAAAATTACAAGTTATTGTAAGTTATTGGCCAGGGATAGCAGGAGCCTGGGTGAGTGCTCTACGAGTTGGCTCTTGAAAAGCTTCAGGAGAAGAACATTAAATGCCTGATGATGAAGGAGTAAAGGATATGAAGTAATACTAAGAACTGGTTTTAATAGGTGCTTAGAAGCCAGCTAAGCAAATATATGTGATTTTGTAATCTTTTGTGTTACTTAGCACTTTTATGTATTGTTAGAGTGGAATGAGAGCAGCAAGACTAGATTCTTTAGAGCTTACAAATCTGTGAGCCCTCCAGATAGCACCCAGTTCTTCTCAGACTGCACAGGCGGTTGCTTTCTACACGGTGCTTAATGGCATACTGTAAGTGTCATGTTTGTTTTCTTTCCCAACTTTAGTTCCTCATGCTTACTGATTATTTTGCAGAATGAGTCTTTACTGAACTGATTGAGTCTTGCGGTCTTTACTGAACTTTGCCATGTTACATCTGGCTAATATAAAAAAAATGTTTGAAGGTTATCAAGCTACTTATTTTTCATATTTTGAATTTAGTTTGTTAAATAGCTCTGATTCCAAAAAACAGTCTACTCCACCAGACTGGTTTTTGGTCCTTCAGGTCCATTAGTCTACTTCCAGCAATTGCTTTGTCTAATGCTTCAGTGGAAGGGAGAGGACAGATATAATATAATTTTCCAATGGTGTGAATAAAAGCAAAATTCTTTTTCTTTAATCCTATGACTTCCTCAAAAGCATGGAGTTACATTTCTCCTGTCAGAAGTAAAATTTAATTTTTGTTCTAAAAATGATCATTTCCTTTCAAAGTTCAATATGAAACACTGAAATCCCTGAGGAAATACATTTCATAGCTGTCAGCAAACTACCTGAAAAATATTCTCTTTTTGTTTGAAATTACTTATTACAGTGTTCTTCTTATGGTTAATGTTCAGTTGAGCTTAGCATAGATACTCTGGAAGTCTAACTGTTTGGAGGATATTCAAGTATATCAGAGAGAACTTCAAGTTTATCTCTATGGTTAGATAAAATCCATTTAGTCCCTTGTACTGATCTCAGATATGGTACTTGGTTTACAGTCTTTGTTGTAAATTCAGTAATCATCCTGAATTGAATGTCTGTATGGAGAAAAAAAGAGATGTATTTATGAAGTAGTCACATAAGTATGTGTAAGATTATCTTCAGAGATCTTAATCAAAGTAGCCAATATTACAGTTTTGTAGGAAATACAGTATATCATTCCATAAAATTCCAGCTTGGCACACCACCAGTGTGTCACTCACTAAACAGGGATGTAAATAGGGATTAAATATCTAAGAGCTACACTGGTCATTGTAGCCTGTAACTTGGAGCTTCACAAGCCTTGTTCAAACAGTGCCTAATACTCTGAGCATCTAGGGACCCTGGCTGCATTTCTGTCAGCACTGTTGCTATCAGCCAAAATCTTAGCATTGTTGAGAACTTTGTGTTTATATCTAGGTTGCTTTGCTTTTGAGTTCCTCATCCCTAGCTTGTCTTTGTGACCTGCCACATTAGCAATTTGCAATTATTTTTTTCCTCCAAAAGCAGAGATGCTTCATTTCTAGCACTCCATAGCCTAATGTTTTAAGAAACTGCACAGGGAATGCATTACTCAGATAAAATCTAGTCCGACGAGACTTGGATCTTCCAGCAGTTGGACTATTTTGATGTTAACTCTGATCTGACACACTTCTGAATTGCAGTATTTATTGGACATCAACCTTTCTTTCCCCATTTAATAGGCCCATGTATTTAACAAGCTACTCAAGTGTCTTACGGGAAGACTTATATATCAAGCTGCCTTAGCAGTAAGTATGACAAAGCTGAGTCTGACATTCAAGGTGCTTTACGGTCCTGTCATAGAAAAGAAACATTTAATGTGATCACATTAATTCACATTAATGTTTATGTTTTGATTTTTAAATGGACTACTCAGGTCATAAGATACTAATGTGATAGTCTCAAGATAGCACTGACCCTTGCTAAGATGCAAATTCAAGACTGAAAACCAGTTCAATTCAAGCTCTATTCTCCATAGGACTCAATAGTTCATTAGATTTGCATTTGGTGCCTGTCTCATTGAGACCTGCATTAAAAAATACATGATTGGTAATAGAGCACTGGACATAACATCTCTATTTCCAAATGTTGGTAAGGGAATGATACACCTGTTATTCACTGAAACTCAGCTTCCAGTTTTGCCACATTCATAAAATAAAATTTTCAAGGCTCGCTTGATTTTTGTCAATACAGATATTGATATTTTAATATCTTCCTCAGTGTATTTATTTACAAGATTGTGAACAGAAATGAACATTTGGTCTAATATATGCTTCAAAACAATATATATTTTTCTAATAAGACTCAAAACCAAGTAAAGCTACACAGTTTAAATGGGAAAATTGAAAAGATGTTTCATCACTGTTGATAGTTTTAATTTGCTTGGAGCACAGATGCAATAGAGTTTACTGGTGCCATGTTGAATTCATTAACATATTGCTTAATGCTTTTATGCTTAAAATATGTTTCTTATAACTAATGGCATCTCTTCTTTCAAATTATTTACACTTGCATTGAATCAGTGTTATATATACATTAAACTGTCAGAGGTGATAGATTTGTGTGCTATTGAAAGTTGCTGTTAAGATGGTGTATATGTTTTGGTTGCTTTCCCAATCAGCTTATCATTAAGTGTGTGTTAAGGGTAAGTATTTCACTATGTCAACTTTAATGTTCTTTATAGTGAGAATGGATGTATTTCTATTATCTATAACTATAAAACTCCTAAAATGTAGAAAAGTAGAAAAATAAAGAGAGCAAGCAGCAAGAGACCTATCAATTCAAGAACTATTGAGAAATAGCAGTAAAGAATGGAGTCCATTGTAAAAGAAAGAATCCGTCAGTTCAATTGGTATAGGCCAATCTGTGGCAATTTTGATCTAATGACCTTAAACAGAGACAGCTCAATATTCCATTACCTTTTCTCTGGAATATCCAAATGAGTTTAAAATTGTGTTAACATTGTTTTTAATGATAAACATGAATAAACTCAATGCAATAACGAAGATGAACATTATTGGACCTATCTTGCATTTGAAAGGGTGAGCTGAGTGACTCATATTTTCTTCAGCAGTCAAATAACTAGGTCCACTGTTTGCCTTTTGTGCAGCAGGAAACAGTATGTAATTCATAGGCTTTAGTTTCAAGACTTATTGAAATTCAATTTCAGACGTAGTGAAAGCATCATAAAAACACAGCAATAAATCTGCCCATATATGCTAAACCCAGCAATCTATCAATTTATACGGCATTCAACATTTCCTCTCTCCTGCAGAGAATTAAATCTGTGTATTAAATTCTGTCCATGTCCATTTGCAAAGAAATAGAATAACTATTTACCAAAGGAGAGGCCTCTCTATAAAGTATTCTGTTCCTATGTTCTAAAGCTCTCCCCAGGAATGAATTAATTTCTCCTGATCCTCTTGCTGTGGTGTGATTTTACTATTTCTTCCTGTGCTCCTTCAGTGTGCAGTTTTCTGAGGAAAAAAAAGAAGGATGCTGGCAATGTGACCTCCACTGTGGTGCTGCTCTCACCTGCCAGAGAAAAGTGACTTGTCCTTTTGTGCTACCCTTGCAAGGTGCTCAGCAACTCACCTTTCTCTTAGGATTTGATGAAATAACAGTTCAGCAGCTAAGACTTTTGAAATAACAGCATATGCACTTGTTTCAGAAACCGTTAGGCTTATATAGGGCACAAGTATTCATGTCTATACATCTCTGCATAAAACAGATATACACACACATACACAAGACACACACACACGAAACACAAGAGAACACCTCCTTAGAGAAAAAAAGATGCAGTTTGTTTTTAGAGAGTGATGTTCCCCTAGCAAACAAAGGCACTGGATTTTCTGAGATCTTCACAAGATCTAAACTTGCAGGCACAGTTACCTTAGCACATAAAGCAACTCAATAATTTCAGGGTAGTCTCAACACTCAGGTAATGAGAACACATACAAACAAAATGGGCAAGAAAATGGTGTACGATGTAAAAAGAGTTATAAGCTATCATGAGATTTAATACATAATGGCTTAATATAGTCTCTCTCCAGCCAGTTGAATTAATCCTTTCAGCAGAAGCAATATAAATTTAGACTACATTTTCCAGATGATTTTGCTTACGTCTGATTCCCTTTCAGCACATAATGTACTATAGCTCTAAGAAAATTAAAGCTTACAAGTGTAGATGTTTATATGAGTCAGCAAAGCTGGCATAAAGTTGATGACACTTTGCATGCCCAAAGGAACTGACATTTATTGCTTAATGAAGAAAAAAATCTGATCTTCAGGTTGATTACAGTGCAATAGATAAATGGGCCAATAAGTCTATTTGAAAACATTATCGTGTGCTTGCATAGCAATTTATGTAACTCAGATTGAGAGAAAGAACAAATGGGAACCTAACCCTCTAAAGGCACAAGTTGAGAATAACTCAACTGAATTCAAAATACTGCAGTTTCAGCTGATATTAGCTGATCTGCTTTAATCTTTGCTAGCTCTCTTAGGTAGCACTTTTCTCCTGTTGAACATTGTCTTCATTTGAGTAAGATGCTGGCTGGATTTTTTTGCAACAAATTTGTAAAGGTGCTGTTGCTGTCTCTATCATTTACTTGGTCATTGTGAAATTATTCTGTGATATAGCAAATACAGCCTTTGACTACATACCATGCTGTGTATTGTCACTTTGCATTATTTTGATTTTATTTCATCTGAGATTTAGCAGATCCCAAAGTAGAAATTAAAGACAGTTATGAGCAAAAACAAACAAAAAAAAAAATCAAAAAGCAAGCAAACAAAGAAAAACCCTCTTCACTGTAGAGAATATCACTAGATGTGTCTCTTCTATGGCTGTCAGTGGGTGTTCTACATTTTACCCTGGGTGTATATACCTGAAAGTTTCAAATTAAAAGAATTTATCAAATTAATAATTCTGGAAATGGATGTGTTGTGAATAACTGGCTCAGCCTTGAAAAAAAAAAGAATTTTAAAAAAGTTTCACCCAGCTGCAAGTATGACTGGAGGAATATGAATGACAAGCTCAGGGCTGGGGAGACAGGTCGTATCTACACCACACTGAAGATGGTTATGTATGGAAGTGCCCATTTTTTCCTATGATTTTGCCAGCAAAAAACTGTGCTTTTTTGATTCAGTGGGAATTTACAGGGGAAAAATTATGTTTGTTTAGAAAACAAAACAAAACAAATACTATCAGATTAGAATGTGGAAAAGTAATTTGCTTTTAGAAGATATATTTCATCTGGAAATATACAATTTTTATGCATATATATTTTAGATAAAAATACATTTTTAAAAATCCCAAGGAGATTATTTATTCTTGGCTCATCTCAGTGTTGAAATGGTCCTCTGAAGGCTCTCTGAAGCTGTTATCCTACAGGCTTTTATGCATAGTCAGATCTTTGGGAGAGATTAGGCTAGACTTGGACAAGGAGTCAAGACAGGACAGCATTGGTCAGTACTGTGCTGCAGCATGGAAGATGTCAGTTGGCCAGAGAGCTTGAATGAGAAAGAACTATGGAGACTTCAATCTCCCTTGAGATACGCAGAAAAAAATTGGTATCTATGAACTGTCGCATAACTAAAATTTCAGATTTGGCCCAAATGATGTACTTAAATTCAGTTTGGATTGACTCTGAAAACCTCAATGTTTAACTTTTTGAAGAGAAACCTTCTAGTTTTGGAGGTAAAATTTGTCCCAAAGTTCATCCCCTCATGAATTACATCCCCTCAATTACATCTTAGGGCCTTGAAGATACCAAATAGGACAGAGGCCTGATTCCATATGATAGTGAATCCATGGCTTTAATGGGAACACAGATGTGCCCTCCAGAAGACACAGGAGTAACTTTAAGGAGGAATATGCTGTAGATTTGTGTCTTTAGTACTGCACACTGGCTGTTTTGTACTTCCATATAGCAGCTTTCTAAGTCATGGATTTGCCTGATTTACTTACCTGTTGGGACAAACACACTTGTTAAATTATTAAGCAAATGATTTCTGAACAGTTCTCTATCTAAAGTATATTTATTCTAAGCGGTTTTTTGCTCCATGTGGAAGTCATCTTTTAGTTGACTTTTCTTTCCTTGGATGACAGGAATACTCTGGTAATTACTTTTACAATCAAATTTTGAAGAATAATCTTCTAGTAAACAATAAGTTCAAATATTTTCAGTTATTGTCTGAAAATATGAACAAACATAAATTACAGGGAAATCTATGTGGGAAATTTCAACTGTGTAAATGCTGGAATTTTGAGTCATCTTTAACATTCAACAAACATTTGTCAGAGCACTGTGAGGTAGCTTTCAAATCAAGCATTAGATATGCAATCTATGTGCAAATACAAGCTCCTTAGTATAAAAGATCACAGTAAGCAAGTTACTCTTATCATTAGAATTCAATTTACTAAGCTTTAGTTGAAATCTGATCTAAAATGCAAACTATTTCCTACGAGGCTCAGAGAAACTAGACTCCTTTTTTTTTTTTTTTCCAGAGAGATACAGTTTTGAAAGACAGACAGTACAATACTATCCTGTCAAAGGTGTAGAGAATTTTAAGCAGTTTTGGCATTATCATAACTGTATTAAGCTATGTTTGGTTTTATCGTGCTGTGCTCTTTGACATTCTGCTTTGTGTGTGTGTGTTGCCTGTCAGTCACAGAGTCAACATGTCATAGGGGATCTTTACTGCAGAAATGGTACTACTCGAAAAATTCAAATGAGCAAAAGGAAAAGAGAAAGGAATACTTTACAGCTGAGAGAAGAGTTTTTGAGATGAATCTCAGCCTCATTAAATACATGGTTAAAGCCCTATACAGAAGTAAGGTGACTTAGAGGAAAAGACTCTGACATATTACTCAGATAGCAAGTACTGAAAAAAAAATTCCTTTAATCTCTCTATAGTTTTCATTAGTAAAAGGCTATATGCATTGTCTGAGCAGCTAAACAGGTTTTTTATTTAATGTGAAAATGTAGTATCTAATGTTTTTAAAAGTTGTCTATCTGATCTACATTGAGCATGAGGAAAACGAGAACAGGATAAATTCAGTTGAATTTCCTCTTCTGGACAATTTAAGACAATTCTTTCCTATGTTGTTCCACTATGGTTGTGGATATGCCTAGCTTACGGGAGCAAGTGATTGTTTGGCATTGCAATTTACATCATGTGTTATCAAGCCACATACTTGGTTTTGTCAAGTCTGCTTGCCTGTTTAAAACTATCTTGTTGGACTCTACGATTAAATCTGCACACACGCAAAAAAGTTAATTTTGCTTACCTAGGAAATGTCAGAATTTCACTGGCTGCATTAATGAATTTTCATGGGGTTCCCAGATATTTTGGACTATATCTCAGCCCAGGGCTTGTTCAGGGTTTAGGACTGGTGGGGAATCATTTCTTCATTTCTAGAAGGCAATCTGGATGAGAAGATGGAAATTTAATAATATGGGCATGGGTTGATCTATGACATATGGCTTCAATGTCATAGAAAAATACTGGTCTATTTAATTTATTTTCCTATAGGTTTAATGGTTTTTTTTTTTTTTTTTTTTTTTTTTTTTTGACATTGTGGTAAGCTGCTGCTCTAACTCCTATTTCTCCTCCACAGCTTTGGCAATCAAAATGCAAATCTATTACATTCTCTGCATGGTTTATCTTTTTACAAATCTAGTAGATTGGGAGGAGCTAAAAAGACTGTGGAAAGGATTGGAGTTTTTGCTCTGTTCTTTCTCTAGTTTCACAGTTTTCACAGCAATTCAGATATCACTCTGGCCAATGTAAGGGACTAGTGCTTCTTCTCCAGCACTTTGAAAAGAAGAGTGAAGAAATTTGATGGCTGTCAAAGATACACTGGTATCTCCAAACTTTGGAGATGTTAGTTTGGTATCTCCAAACTTCATGCTAGAGGCATGTTAAAATCATGATAATGTGCTTTATTCACCCTATCAAAATTAGAATTTAGCTTCAAAATGATACTAAAGATAAGTGCTAAATTCTTCAGTGGAACTTTCTTTGTGCTAAAGAAGAGTTCTGGAAAATTAAAAGGCTTTATGAAACACTCTAGAAAACTCACTATGTTTTTGAAGAGTATGAACAAACTCAAATAATCCTGCAGTGTTGTAAAGTTCAGTTATTGTAACATTCAATTTCAGTGCTTTGGGAGTATAAAGGTTTTTTTTATTTTAAATTTTAATTTAAAATTAATTTTATGAAAATTAATTTCTGTGTTAAATTATTATGAAGTTAAATATAATTTTTACAAAAAAGGGGCAAAAGAAAAAAAGAGGAAACCCTCCACAAATCAGAATTCCCTATAAAACAGTGATTAAGCATTGCTCTCTCAAATTCTAGACAGATAAAAGGTGAAAGAAAGAAAGAATTATCTCATAGCTGTTGGAAATACTTTTAAAGCTTTGTTGGTGAAAGATGCTCTTTTTTTCTTTCCTGTTAGGAACCAAGAGATATTACATTAGAGACCATTAAAGATATTACAAGACACCATGATAGTTCTATTTGACTTCCAGATGCTAATATAAAGCTTTGAACTTTATGTTTGCAGTGGGCTCAGCTGTTTTTCTGTAAAGAAAATTTGGATGGTATAATAAGGAAGAAATGTTACCAGTACTGAGAGAGAACTATGGCTATAGAAGAATTACTCCAGATAATCGAAGGATGAAGAAAGATTCATTTTAATCAGGTCAGTTTTGCCCTAATGAAGTATAGCAAAC
>JAVCKT010015853.1:0-70759 GCA_032273925.1 Rhynchotus rufescens
GGATGATATGTGGAGCTTCCATCTCCAGAGAAGTTATTTCAGCAGACTCTTAAAATAATACTCATTTTTCTACTACAGTTTTTATAGGAAGTTATCAAAGTGATTCCTTTCACTTCACTCTGACAGTGTCAAAATATTTTGTTTCCTATCATGTTGAAGCATTTACTTTTTGTTATGTTGAGGAAAAAGTGTTTAGACTCTTCTTTATCCATAATATTAATTGGAGGTTGTGGCTGTGATTATCTGCTAGCATAATGTTTCAGCTTCATCTAAAATGAATCACTTTGTTTTTCTATCATGTCTTGGAGTGTGTGCTGTATAGTAAGCCTTATTCTCTTGTTCTGATAGGAAATTTGATGAGAATGCAACAGGGCAACCCAGTTACATCTGCAGCTGACAAACCCTCCCGTGGAGTACGCGGACTGGAATTGGGATCTGTGAGGACATACCCGTAGGAAGGAGGAAATGGGAACTGTGGCCCGTCGCCTGCCATGGCTACTGGATCCCGCATGTTGCTGGGGAGCTTGGGTGCAGTCCTCTGTGGGTAGGAGTAACCGGGCTGGACCAGGGGGATGTAGTTCAGCAAAGGAGCGTAGGGCGACCGGAAAATCTGCTGTGGACTGTAGGGAGTTACCTGGGGAGGAGAAAAACGATGACTAAATGACTTGCTCACTGTCAGTCCCACCTGTTTTGCTGCTCAGCACAACAGTCCCAAGTTTATACAGAGCTAGAGCATGTGCAATAGATGTTTTACTCAGAGGTTCAGAGCCCTCTCTTGAATTACTTGGAGCAGATACTCCTCCAGTGAACTACATTAACTTACACCAGTTCAGCATCTTGCCTCTACTTTGTTTTTGCAGTGGCACCAGTGTCAATTTTGGCGCATGACAAACTGCTGTGACTAATCTGTTGTGGCTAGCATCTGTGTTCTGCAAATTTAGGCATATTTATAACCATTTCAACGCACCTGTCTGGAATAGCATCCAAAGGAAGGGTGCAAAGCTTGATAGGGAATCCTTGCTCTTTGATGATACAGGCCCTGCTAAATATACATAAGACATAATTTTTAAAACAGTCTGGGTTGGTCTTTTAACGGTTGTTACTGTTTTTTTTGTAAGCTCTTTGGGGGAATGTTCCTCGTTCAAAGGAATCAAGCTTGAACTGATTTTCTTAGCCTTGTGTGGGTCTCAAGTCTAAGGCATTGAGTGTATCAGTCTTTCTGTTCTGTAGTTCCATTTTGTCCGGGAAAGAGCTCAGGTCCTGGTTGATGATGAATGTGGGTGGACCGTGCACTCTTGTGCTAAGTAGATCAGTTTTGATAACTGGTCATTGGTTTATTGGAGGAGAAACTGGAGGCTGTAAACGTCCAAGGGAGCTCAGCCTGGGGCGATGTGTTTGCTCTGGGTCATGTGTGGCTGGTGGCACATAATAAAGGAATGCATTGTAGGATGAATTGGGTCCTGTTTTTTAAATAAAGCTATACTTCTGTATGGTGGAGATGAAAAGCCCATGGATATGCAAGATTCCTTTCATCTTCAGCATTTTGTGTTTTTAAATTCGGTGATTTTTTTTCCCCCTGCATCGCTAGACAGAGAAAGCAATGTCCTAATCTGTAAACAGCGATCACATCAAATATATTAGTAGTTGGTAGGCCAAAATAATATTCAAATATACTTAATTTCTGCTAAGGGGTTAACTTTAAGTATATCTGATGTGGCAGTAGACAGCATTGTTCTGTATTGTGAAGCTCTTGGTTCATTATAGGTGCTGTCAATGCTTCCTTTGCTTCCAAAGCTGCTGGGTGTCAATGGTAAGAGTCAGCTTTTTTTTTCTTATTTTTAATTAAGGGCACTACCATATAAATTAGAAAGCAGTTTTTGGGAGAATATTAGCTAGCGTTCTGGCCTTCTCAACAAGAGTTTGAGGTTATTCTCTCTCCTCTGACATTGCGCATTTATTTTACATTACCTGGAACTGAGGAAAGTTTGATTGGTTTGGGAAGACAGGAGGTGGAGGGAAGCTCAGACTCAACCACATCGGCTGATTTAATGTTGTTGAATTAGCAGAAAAGCGTGGAGCAAAAATATTCACGTTGTATTTATTTTTTCTATCCAGTGCTGCAGTAGGTACTGTAAAACAACAAAAAAAGGGTTAAAGATGCTAATAAACATGCAGTCTCTTCAGTAGTCTGTAGAACACAATTAAAAGGACATGTTTTACTTGTAAGCAAAGTCTGTTTAAGCTATCAGTTGCTTTTGCAGGCTGTAGTTCTGCAACAGAGACCCAAACTGAACAATTAGCAGATCAAATTCACTTGTAGGGCCATTAAATCCTGACACATAGGATGAAATAAAGTTAATTGCCTAAGCCATAAGAATAAGTGAAACTATGAGAACAGAACAAGAACCTTTGCCCCAAGTTCAAAACTCTGAGATGGGAAATAATCATTCTCCATAGTAATGCTGGAAGTCTCCAGACTGATAAATGTAGTCCAGAACCTTAAACACTAAATCTGGGCACATGCTGTTTTCTTTGCCTGTTCTGAGAGGCCCAATGGAACGTAGCTGTCAATGTCCCTAGTTGTAGGACAGCTGGGACCTTTTAAATGTTTCACAGTGCAAACCCAGGAATCCTAAATCATTGTGTAAAACCAATTTCTAGCTTTGAAAAACTACTGATCCAAACATAAGAATCTTCTTCAAAAGTACCATCCAGAGGACTTCTTTGTGTGAAGTCCTGACTAACCTGTATTTCCCCTATTTCTACATAGGACAACCATACTGGCTAGATTTCAAGGTAGCGATGGACACTAGCATTATCTAGTAAGAAATAAAATTGTTATGGAAAATATCAGTTCTGTAGTTTTCAGACATCTTGGAAGGATTTGGAAAGGGTTTCTCTGTACAGTGGTTGTTGCAATGATGTCTCACCATCAACTCTGTCATCTACTTAGTAATTTTTGGTTTATGTCTTAATTTTCCCTGTGATTCCCAGCTGATGTTCAAGGACCGTGCCCAGAACCATACCTGGGGCCTGCAGTGCCTCTGTGGCCACCTCGGACTCAGTTTTGGAGCAAATCTTGGCAAAAACTGGGAGCTGCTGCTTGTGTCCTGCGGCTGGACTCTCTGCCACGGCCGCCGAGGGCGGCCCAGCCGCGCTGCTCCTGGCAGGGCTCAGCCCGCTGTTCTGCACGAGCTCCTTGAGCGCCTTCGTTTCCTGGTTGTCCGCACTCTTGGCAATGTCCGTGTGTGTCGGCACAAACGGCAGCGCTGCCCTGCTGCCCTCGCTGCCCTGGGGGCCTGGTGCACTTCCATCCTCCAGACCTTTCGAGTTCTTGTGGGATTTTGGTGAGCGCAGAGTCCCGGTGCTGATGGGTTTTGCAGAAAGCTGAGCATCACAGAGAGCTCTTAGTTTCATTTCCCTTTCTCTGTTTCCAATCATTGTTCTGTATATGCTTTCAAGGCCCTCTGTTTCATCTAAGAACTGGTTTCTGTAAGAAAGTGGAGTATGGCTGCTGTTCAAGGAGGCCTGACTTAAAATAGAGCCGGTTATCTTGCTGCTTTCTAAACCTTGTATTTCTATCTCATTAATGTTTTGTGTGAGGCTCAAGTATTTTTGCTCCGCCGGAAGGGAAATTTCATCTCTGATACAATTCTTTTCCAAGAAGCTACATGAAAGAAAACAAAACAGAACTTAGTTGGTGCATTTTCTCCAAGAGTAATTGAAACTTGCAACAGTGCTATAGATATGCAAAGCATCACTATATAAAGTATGCCTAAAGGATTATGCCTAAAATATTTTGACTGTAAATCAAAGGTAAACTGTATGTCAAATGATTCAAGGATTCTTTCTCAACAGAAATGAATCAATTTGAGTTGAATGGGCTTTGTAGTGGATTCCACTGGCTACATGGAAGAATCATGGGGATTAGTGCAGGTGGTGATGGTTATAATCAAAATGGTTTTCAAGGTGGGGATGTCTTAACTGCATTTACAGTTCAGCCATGAACTGTGAGCCCTTACAGCCTAATTGCAGTGGATTAACCTCTATTGGTTGGTTAGATGTCATTGCCCCTGTGGCACAGTGGTGAGGAGATCAGCTGCTGAAATGTTGTGATCTTTTTTCAGGTCAGTTTCTCACTTGTGTTGCATTTGGACCTCTCTGCTGTGGACGTGCTGATGGCTGGAAGGGCACGCAGGCACCTACTCGAGGCAGGAAGGTAGGAGCTTCAGCCAAGCCTGTTTTTACAAGATACTACCTCAAAGCAGACCTCTCTGTGGAGCCTCTATGAAAGCTCCAGTTGGATACAGGTGCTCTTACCTGGAGCTCTCATTAGGGCCACCCTTAGGTGGAAATCTGAGGGTTCCACAGCAGCAGACCACCATTGAAGCCCAAATCCTGGGGGTTCAGGGCTTACTTTTAAGTTGGCTTGCTCAGAACTACTGTCCTGTGCTTCCAGTGGACTGTAACAACGAGAGCAGTTAATGTCTGCTTTATGCGGCTTTCAGCTCTTTTGCAAGCACCTGGTCCCCATCTCTTTTAGAATTTCCCTTCTGCCCCAGCACATTTATTAAATCATATCCACATGATGGTTTTTATTTCACCTTTCAGAGACAGTTAAGCTTAACCCATCATTCTGTGTGTGTGTAGGTGGGAAAAACTGTCCTTTCGGGCCTGTATGTCTTACTCCAGGACGCCTAATGGAACAGCCCCAGCTTTTTCTTGGGGTTTCAGCCTTACAAAGACTTGTGCGCCCAGCTTTAGCCTTCAGGGTTCAATGGGTTTTTCTTAAATTTCGTGGGGTTAGGGTCTGAATTTCTGAGACTTGCCTTTTATGACTTAGTTACTGCCTCTAAGGCTCTGTTGAAGCTGTCTGTAGTAGCACTTATTACTGCTTGCTCAATAGGGAGATTAGCCTATCATGTCCATGAGGTGATGTAGGCGTGAGTTTATCTATATCTCTAAGTCCTGTGGGACCTTACACGAGCACTGTTACCAGGACAGAACAGTTTTCTTTTTAAGCACATGTAAATGTCTGTGGCAGTTAGTCACTTAAAATATCAATTTAAATTCTGTTTGGCTTTCTCACAGCCAGGTGTATTCTATAATCTAATGTATTATCAGTTTACTTTCCTCAGCTTGAGGAAAAGACCAGTGCTCTTTACATGTGCTGGGTAGATAAATATGTCTCAAGTAGCCTGCTAAAATTAGGAAATCCTGAATTATAAGCATATGTAGTTTTATCTAATCATAAGATCGCTATATCATTAGTAGGATGCTGCTCCCTTCCCTGTTTTCAAGTAGCATGGGTGGTCTTTCCTAATTTCAAAACAAAAAGAACCTCTATAGCATATTGTAGAAATTAAAATAGTGAAGAGTACGGAGAGAAGGAATCTGGGTTTGAGGTTTCTAAGCACTAGTAGCAGTTAAGAACCTGTTGGTAGAAAATTATGTACTTTGCAAAAGGGATCCCTCCTGTCAACCCTGCTCTGGATGTTCTCAACAACTTGCTATTCTGTATCTAAATGCTGCAGAACAAAACCAGGAAGGTAGAACTTGCTTATTCATAAGATTCAAGATTCATTTAAAAATACTAGCAATTTGCATAAGTCAATATCTTAAAATAACTAAAGACTGCAAAACCAAGCAAGGTCACAAGGTATAATCTTTAGTTGCCAGTGTTATCACAGCTGATGAATTGGGTAACACCTTTATTGACAGTTGACGTATTCTGGGAGATTTTTCTTGAGCTTTCTATTAGTCTTTGAGGTTGAAGAGAGCCTTCTAGGCTAGGGCAGGGAAGATTCTGCCTCCAAGGTCAGAGGTAGAAACTTGACTCACTTGAATAGTTTCCGTTTTAAAGCTGTTCCTTGAACTCAGGACAGTAATTTGGTCTTAACACTTCAGTTTGGCTATTCATTATTTGAAGGTTTAGAGGCTTTGGGGTCTTTGTAAACAACTGATGATGAATGTGCTCTGCTATATGAGTGTATATGCAAAGAGTACTAATATACTGTGATTCCTGTCATCTAATTATAGGAGAGAAAAATGCCTTCCTTACCATGATGTCTTTGCAACTGGCAGGGCCAAAATAGGAGGCGAACAGAGCTTTAATGTTTGTAAAGATGCTTCAAGTATGTAATTGAATATCCCAGTATAGGCCAGTGTCACCTCAGTGGCTTCACTGATGCCTTCACTGTTTTACATCGCTTCGGCACTCCAGAGACTTGGAGTTTGGTCAGGAGCCAGAGCCCCAAGCTCTATTTCCTAATTTTCTCACTGATGCACTGGTAGGTGCATCCTCTTTTATGTCTCTATTTCTTCATTTGTGAAATAATCTGTTTCCTCAACCTCAGTCTTTGTGTTTTAGAAGAGTGAATAACTTTTTTCTTTTTTTTCCTTGCCAAGCAAGATGGACAGATTTAGCAGGATGTTTTATTTAGGCGTTAAGAACTGATGTTTACCAAAACTTGCTAAATATTGGCTGGATTTATAAGTTCTACTTTTTCTTCTTCAGGAATATAAAGTAATAACGCCTTATTAATCTGAAATGCATCCCTTTTGCCTTACTGTCATTTGTCCTTTGGAGCAAGATTTGGTGTAGGATTTTTCTGTGCTAAATTCAGCTTTTCTTTGTAAAAGATCAGCTGTTTAGAGTAGTTTCCTTGTAACACTTTAATTTTTGATTTTGCTCCTTTGAATGCTGCTTTTGCTTCTTCCTGTAAATATTTTGATGTGTGTGTAGTTATTTTTCTTTAAATGCTGTGGGGAAGCAAATGCAGCAGCTGCTTCTGATGCTTCAGAATTTGAAGTAGCTGGATTTCATTGGGCATCATTTTCCAAAGAAAATTGATTATGGTGGTAAAAGCAGAATATTTTTTTTATTTCATTAGGGTGCATGTCCAAAAGCAACGCATGCACCCCCTGTACCCAAGGCTTTGCATTCATCGGATTACTAAAGCCTAGTTTAGCAAAGGCAGACTGGGGAAGGAGCAGCATTTCTGCCCGGACCTGGGCAGTACTTAGAGCTCTGTCACTCACTCGCTCTGGGAGTTGATGCCCTCCCTCTTGAGGACCTCGGTGAGGCTGGAGTAGGAGGCAGGCTGCGGCGGGGACGGCGGCGCCGCGGGCCGGAGCTCTTCCGAGAGGCCTTGAACGCGCTTCCAGATCTCGTGGCAGGCCTTGTCCAAGCTGTCCTGGGGGGTGTTGTGGTGGATCCAGGTGTGTCTGGGGAAAGGCCCTAGTGGGAATGGACCCTCGGCTTGTATTACTGGAGCTGAAAGGCCGTTCCCACCCGTGAGCATCTTTCAGCCTCTTCCTTTCACAGATCTTTTCAAAGGGAGGATGTTTTTGTAGGTAGTGAATGGAATGAAGAGCCATGGTAACCACGGAACCATGGGGCCTGGCAACCAATATGAAGGATAACAGCTGGAAACATCTACTGGGTTTCCAACGGAAGAAATAGAAATGGCAGCATGAAGTCCTTCAGCGAGGCCCAGGGAGTGCTCTAGTGTAAATCTCCAAATAATTCTTGCAGCAGTTTGTCTGCCTGAAACTGCATGGTCCTGTCCACTCCAGATTTGCCCATCACAGCAAGTCACGCACAAGACCGTGCTTATCACGGAGTGAGAACAGGAGAAACTGTTGGTTCACATTTCTGTCACTGGAAGAACTTTCTCCTTTTCTGCTTTTACTGTTAAGACTGTAAAAGCAACTTCATTGGCTTTGAGTTAGTCTGTGTGTGCACAGGTTAGCTGGGACCGCAGCTGCTGTGCTGCTGTTTTTACACCATTTCTAGTTGCAGTGGCCCTTCTGTTTTTCTGTGGTTTGTGCCTAAGGGGAAGGAACATTTTTAGCTACCTTTCTCTGCTATGCAAAAAGACCTTCCTTTCAGTTTTGGAGTTTGCATGCTCGTCAGCATCAAGAGGTATCTAGCAACAGTATCTTGCTTTCTGGATTCACTTTCTCTTCAGTATCCTTAGTGGCATTCTGCTTGTGGGCTTACATGAGCTCTAACAACTTGATTTCTTGTATAAAATAGTTTTTTTTTTTTAAAGGTGTTTGGTGGCAATTGTTGAGTTTTTTAATGCCAAGATAAATCCTACACTATAACTGATTCTCCTGTTACCCAGGTTTGTTTACTGTGGTTTCTTGTTGATAGATCATTTATGGCTATTAGTTCATGGCTATACCCAGGTAAATACTGTAATCCCCAAATAGGGATAATACTTGCTTAAGAATAAAATTGTAGGATTTAGCAAGATGTTTCATATTCCCATACCGAGTTACTAATGATAATTTTAGAGAAAATAGACATGAATGCCTCCTAAGGTTCCTCATTCATTGTCAGTGCAGTTGTGTTTGCAAGTAGGGGTATGGTGCCCATCCATGGGGGCACACGGTTGGGGGGAAAAGAGCTCTTGGGGATGTCAGAGGAGGGAAAACTTTTGGCTGTAGATGACTGGGGCAGTGAGGGAGAGGTGAGAGTTTAGGCTACACATTAAAGTATAGCCTAAACTGTCTCTGGAGAACGTGGAAGGCCCTGAAGTTAGGAGGAAGTAGCTGCATTTGAGCCTCAGTGTGACGGTGGGTGGCAGTGCAGAGCAGAGATTGCCTGCACCTAGCGGTGGTTAAACTGCAGCTAAGGTCCCTCTTTTATAGGGAGGTAAGTTTGTAAGGTGAGAAGCTGAGTGAGTGGCAGAGGTTAAGAACAGGTCATTAGCAAGAACCTACAAATAAAAATGAGGAATGGATTGCAGTCGAGGAACTTGGTAGTTGCTGTGATAGTTTCTGCTGTGTTTTCAGTCTCGTCCATTTAGGAAATGCAAGTTTTTTAAGACAGCAAGACCCTAAACCTAGTAGCTTTGGGAGGAGGACTGACTTGGGAGGAAACTCTTCTTTTGAAAAAGATACGATTTATTATCCAGGAATAAAGTGGGATTGTATCATTTCAATGACTTTATTATGCCTGTGGATGCTGCTGATCCAGGGCTAGCCGCTTTTGGCTCAGCCCGTCTCCTGGTGCGCAGCAACCAAATCCCATCTTCAGCCCATTGCAGTTTTGGGCTGGGGGCTGGGGAATTCTTGGTGGTGAAGAGCGGTATAGGAGAAGAGCAATGTATGGAGCTGTGCCGTGTGGTACCCCGCTCTGAGCCTTTTATACTTGGATCTGTCTCCTTGAACAATCAGGTCTATTTGAATAGGACACTGCGGTTTAAACGGATATAAAGCAACTCTTTCATGTAGCAGCCCTGGTTGCCTTGGCTCTTGGCACTGGTTCACAATGTAGGCAGTGGAAGGACTGAATGCAGAGAGGGCGCAGGGAAAGTAAGTGAGAAAGAGGGTTGTTTGGGGGACGGGAGGATGGATTTGTAAGCTTCTGATGCAAATTGTTTTTTTAGATGTCAGATAAGCTCATTCAAAGCAACCAGAACAATTCGAAAGGGGACTTTGCAGCATGAAATGGCAATGAATGCAGAGCTCGGGGAGACGGGAGTGTTGTGCAGCCTCCTGGGCAGGCGAACCGGGTGCCCGAGCAGCGCGGGAGCTCGGCTGGCAGCGGGGAAGCTGCTGCTCTCTGCGCTGCTGCTGCTGGAACAAGGGGCAAGGAAGGGAAGGAAAAGGATGGAAAAAAGGGGGTGGGGGTTGGGTTGGAGGAGAGGGGAGGATCTGATTTGGGTCTGGAGCCTGGGAGCTTCCCCCTCTGTCTGTGGTGGGCAGTGCAGGGTGGAGGGGGGGCTGCTCAGTGCCTTTCAAGCTGAAAGGAAACATTAAAATAGACTCTTAGTGTGTGGCTGGGAAGGAAAGGGAAGGCTGTTCGCGAGTGTCTTTACAGCTTTGGCGTCACATACCGGTTCGGAGTTATTTTTTCCTGTCCATAGATGGGAGCATCATTACCAAGACAGTGAAGTTCCTGAGTGTGGCTTTAACAGGCTGCATTTTTTTCCTCATGTTGTGTACAACCGTAGAGGGACAAATGTACTGATGAGTGCTTAAAACCAGCAGGTGTGTGTGTGGGGGGCTGTGTGGTGCATCCCTTGCAGCTCCGCAGAGGGGCAGCGGCACCAGGATCGACTTGAGGAGGGGACATGGCCAACGTGGCCCTTCCTTCTCCAGACACTTCCACACTCCATCCCCCCTGCACTGGGGGCTCTCCTTGGCCGGGCTCCTTGTTTTAGGATGAGCGGGGGCTCGGCTCTCTTGCACCCTCCTGTTCCTTACAAAATTTGCTTCATCATAAGAATTGTTGGTAGCATCAAGTTGTTTACAGAGGGAAGCAGCGGGGAGGGGGCGCTCCCCCTGCAGCCTGTGTCGCTCGGCATCCTCTTCCTCTCCTGTGCCTGCGTGCACAGGCAGGCATGCTCGGCTCCGTGTAAAATGGGAGCCCGAAAGGTTTCATCCTCTACGAGAAACCTGCAATGTGCGTTGCAAATAAAGACCCTGCTAAGGCATAATTTGTGGTTTGTTGTTGCTGCTGGGGTGGGGGCCAGTGGGAGGACTGTGCTGCTTGGGGGAAGCAAAATCGTCCCTCCTCCAGCTCCACTTGATGGCTGCACAGCAGCCCCCCACCAAAGCACCCTTGCCCCCTCCTCGGCATTTGGTGAAGGGGAGAACAAAGATACCGGAGTGATTAATCAATGGGCTAATAAAAAAGTATAAATCCCTAGGGACTGTGTGCTGCTCATGCCGGGGAGCTGGCTCAGAGACAGCCACCGGGAGGGACGAGCCAGCCCTCCTCTCCTCTCCCCGAGTTGCTGCTGCACTTGGTTCATTCCAGCTGCAGAAGCTCAGAGCCCTCCATGCGGTGGGATTTTTTTCCTGGCTAAAAAAAATTGAGAGAGAAAAAAAAAAAGGGAAAACCAAGATTGACCTGATATTTTTCCCTCCTCTTCCTCTCTCCTCTTCCTCTAGCAGAGTCAAGGACTATCCCAATCACAAAAGGGGAGAGAAGAGGGGGGGAAAAACACAGCAACCACCGACCCCCGGCGCACCCCATTCCCACTGCCGTTTGACATGCAGCCTTCCTCGGGATGGGACAAGCTGGGATGCAGCTGTGGCTTCACAAGGAATTGGGGAAAACTGGGGATCTTTGCAGTCATGACGGTGGAAGTGAGCTCCTGGAGCCGGGTTCTGCTGCTCTCTGTGGGGCTGCTGGCTGTCTCGGCAACCGGTAAGTGCAGTGGACATAGCTGGCAACTTAAGGAGCATTTTTCTTGCTGCTTAGATCCAAAATCCACGGTTAATCTCTGCTATAGGAGATGTCAAGGGTGTGTGTGTGTACATGTGTATGTATGCATGCACGTTTGTGCCTGTTCATGCTTCCTTGTAGTGATAGATAAGGGGTATGTTTCCTGTTGTCCTCTGCAGAAGATAGTTTTCCTCTATTATCCTCTGGGAGCACCAACATTAAATGATGGGATAATGAAAGGTGCCTTTATTCGATCTCATTCCCCTTCCTCTGTGGGTCAAATCATTGTGCATAGTTGCTGTGCAATATGTGAGGTGACTATAAAAAATGCCTTCACAGTTTTTCCCCATCTTTCCCTTGCATTTTAATTAATTATTTCAATACCCTGGTGTTTGCCTGTAGCTGACAAAATAATTTCAGATGCCTTGCATGAAGATGGAAGCACTTTTTTCTTCTTGCCTTTCAGGTTGATATGCTCCTATAGATGAGCTCTTTGGCCTCAGCATCGTTACTTCTGTGCTTTTTAGTAAATACACTGTTGTTGACTTGGAAGATAGTAAGAGAGACTAGAATTTGGGGGGAGTTTGCTTGTCTCCTCTCCCGTTTCTGCAACTGCCCTTGTAGCAAAAGCACATCTAAATACTGAAGTTTATTTCTGGTGTAAACAGCAAATATTTAGGGACTGTCCTTATGTGTGTGTGGGAGGGGGAGAAAGTGGGAGAGCAAAGTGTTTGGCAGTGTCTTCTTTCAAGAGTGCTGTGCCCCAATTTCCATGAGTTTCTCAGCAACGCTTGTCTTCTGTCTGCTACATCTTGGGCAAGAGGAATGTATGTGTGTATATTTGTAGGAATGACATCTCAGTTCTTTGAGAAACTTTGTGATAGCTGGAATGCAACACTGATCTTATTACATAAGGCAAAATTTCCTCAATGAGACTCAGAATAATTATCAACTATTACTCCTCCTGAGAAGTCTTGCAGTAGACTTGAACAGTTTTGCTCACTGGAAGGATCTACTGGGGAAGGGTTTAATATGTACCAAACAACGCGTAACTCCTAACTAAGGATGATATTTTGGTGAATATTTTCCTCAATGTTTCTCCTTTCCATCAGAAGCTTTTAGTCTGCATACAGAGGAAGCCTTCCCAGGAACTTGTGCTTTGCTCCTATGAGTAGAATGATGTAGAGATACCAAACAAGTGATGTGTTATGTTAGGGTTTACAACGCATTTTTTCTTCTGTGCCAGCTACCAGTTGTTCATACCAGGTTTGCTTTCTGTGCCCATTGAGTATTGGGTCCCCTCTGGTCAGTACCTAGCTCCTCATTCTCTTCCTTTAAAATGGTGGCAGACCAAGGGTTGAAAGATCAACAACTATGGTTCATTCTCGTTTACGCACGTAATACCTGTAAAAGCCTTTTTAGATACACTATATGCTTTTATCTGCACCAGAATTTAAGTACTTATCAATGACTCCTCTTTCTAGTCCCTGTTCTTCCACAGATTCTGAAGTCTCAACAGTAATCCTTTTGTTAGGAAAAGGACTGAGACATATTGCTAGATATCTAAAATACAGTACACTTGCCAGTTGGTGAATATACCTAGCTCTTGCTGGTCTGTTATAGTTGTCAGGTCTGATTTCAAAGCAGTTTTACGCAGGGCTGGGACTTCCTTCCACTATCTTAGCTGAGCAAATCATGAACCTCTGCAGAACAAAGTTCTTCAAGTTCTTCAGTTCCAGCCTAGCCTTTCCTAGGGTTTCTGTAGGTAGTAATAACCAAGAGTACCCATAGTGTGGCAGTAGAGCTGTATATATAGAGCTATCAGTTAGTAGTTGTAGTTATCTTAAAAATAAAACAAAATAAATCCTCTTTAGTGAATCAACTGTATTGTGTCAGTAGTCCTCTTGCCTAATGATGTCCTTTTCAGAAAATGGTTCTTTGCTGCATAGACTTTGTTCATAGGGTACTATGACTGAAGGCAAGATTGGGTAGCTTCTACTTGTGCAAAGAACTGATGAAGCTGTAGAGAAGGTTTTGTTTCATGCTATGCTGAGATGTATTTTTTTTAGGGTGTAGAGTAGGAGTGTTCCATAGACTTTCTCCATTTTGTTTTAGTGGTGCAATAATAATTTGGCAGAATTTTGAGATTTGCAGAGATGAGTGAGTTCTTAGCTGTGAAGCTTGAGAGCTGTGCACAGCCTTTTGGAAGTATGCTGCATATGATTGAGAGATTTTATTTTTTCATTGTCAAAACAGGTACTTTAACAGATGGGAACAGTGCTGTTCCTTTCTGCTGTTCCCCAGCTAATTAGCTATGCATTTGAACTGGAAAGCCTTTGGTATGTGTATGGGCCAGGCATGTATTGATATGCACGTATGCAGTTTCTTTTTGTGGCCTGTCATACCTCCCTAAGTATTGATACCATTATTCACACAGCCTTATTAGGAATGTTCTCTTTCCTACTGGATTAGGGAAAGATTCACTAGACTTAAAAATGGTCTAATCATTTAAAACCCATTGTGGTTTTCATTTTTCTTTATGGAGAACAGGTTTTGGCAGACTGTTCCTCTGGCAAATGGGGGAGAGGGGACACTAGTTATGAATTTTGATGTATGCTTGCATATTTGAAAGTCCTATTCTGTTCTTTGTCCTAAACTTGCACAGGAAGATGAGAGATTTGGGGGTACCTCCTCTTCTGGGGAGCACCTTAAGCTGTGAAGCAGACTTAAAGATGGAGTGTGGCTTTTGTTAAGGGTAACGATATGAGATGATTAACGGGCTGCAATGGCAGATACAGGTTTTACATAGGAAGATGTGATCATGTTTGACTGTAGCAGATGATGAAACCATAGTATTTCACGACAGCAGCTCAGAATATAGTTTTGAGTGAAGTCCTACTATGAGTACTGAAGTAGTGGGGCTAGCAGTGCTAAATGAAATGAATGATTCTCATTTACTCATTCATGTCTTGCTATTGCCTTCTGTTACAGGGAGGGAGTCATTTATGGCAAATGTTTAAAGGGTGAAGAGGAGAAGCTGACAGGAAGATGAGAAGACTTAATCTTTGGCGTAGGATCAGACTGATTTCTTGGTGCTGAGAGTGAGCAAAATGGAAGGTTTCATCAGGCCTTGCTGCCTCCCCTTGCCCTTCCTTGCCCTTGTGACTGCAGAGCAGAAGATTGGTGCTTGTTCTGTCGGTCTTCAACCCTTTGCAGTGGGAGAGCAGAGTTGATACTTGGATTGCCAGGAATAGGGCCCTGTCTTTCCCTCTGTGCATGCCTGACCATGCGAGGGGGAGTGACCGTGTGGCCTTTTGTTTTCACTCGAGTGTAGTAAGTTTATTTTCTTATTTCTTCACAGTGATGAGGACCCCTGTGAGCCCATCGTTGTGATTTGGAATGCTTTTCACCATGGGAGCATGTGCGTGTGTTCGTGAGTGGGAAAAGATGGGGACAAAAGCCTTGTTCCTTCAGCTGCCAGCCTCAATCTTTTGCTATATTTTGCATTTAGGGTTCCGAAAAGGGAGAGCAGGTGCATTGAGCCTGTGCTGCGTGGTAGCTACGGCTCTCTTTCAAGCCTGAGACGCTCGCACTTTACTTTTGTCTTCTTGTTGCTTGTGTTGATTGATAACTTCAGTGTGCACAGGAGGCTTTGCCTTGCCTTGGAATTGTTCATTGTCCATCACTGATTTTTTTTTTTTTTTTTTTTTTTGTCCGAGCCCCTCAGCACTGCCAAAATACATCTGAGCGTAAGCCTTTGTTGCCACCAAGTCCAGTCTCTGTCTTGTCAGCTCCTTCCCAGGGACATATCATGTTCAGCTGCTTGATGGGTCCCAGCTGAGCTGCTCTGCACTGGTATGGGGTGGATGTCTGCTCAGCTGATGTGCAGTGGCTGCCTTCCAGTTGTCTGGGAGTTTCTGTCAAAAGGAGGCACATGTCAAAATGGGCACAAGGAACACGATGCGGGCAGTCTGCCACGCACCCGGGTGGACCTGCTCCCTGCCAAAGTGGTTTAGGGCTCGGGGTGCAACTGAGCAATTGATCAGATGATCATTTGTAGTAGCCCTGTTGCAGATAAGATGTTTTGCTCTTCCGAAATTACTGCCTCTTTAGTCTACTTGCAAGGATAGGTGGAAATAATTCCCCTCCAAGACTGCTGTTAACCACTTGTACTACAGGAATTTACAGCTGCTGAATTACTGTGAACTGCTGGCTGCTTGTGCGGATTCCGAAGGGGCCGGTTGTTGAGAAATGCCAAATTCCACAGCTGCGCTGTTGCCTCCTGGCCCGTAGCTGTCATGTGGGTGTTGACCAGAAGAAATCATTATTGTAATGTTAATGGTCAGAGAGGTTTGGGGGAAAGTCAGGCAGCCTAAACTCAATATCATTGATTGTGTAACATCCAGCCATAGCAATAATGCACTTCAGGAGAGTTGATTCAAGCCTGAAGGATGAGTCTGAGCTGCCTCAGTCAGGTGCAGCCAAGGGTTTTGGCTACTCTTCTAATACAAAACTGCCATAGGAGATGAAGAAGATACATGTACCCAGCCCTGGATAGCGCAGGGCAGGATTTGGACTTGAAATTGCATTTTTAAGTGCAAAAAAAGCTGGTCTTTCAGTTCTTGGTTATGTAAAGACATGCTGGATCTCACCCATGCATTTTTCACGTAGCTGTAGCTCCGTTATCTTCAGCGGAATTCTTCCCTCTGATTGCTGCAGGGCAAAGGAGGATCCAGTCCATTGTTAGAAGTTTGATCTGACATTTGATGAACAGTTAATGCCAAACTGGAGGTACAGAAAATGGAAGCTCATTTCTTCTGTAACAAAGGCACAATTCAATGCTCCTTTCCCATTTGATACAGTGAATAATATCAAGAAAAATATATTTTCTTCCAGCAAGGAAATGTACTTCCTCAGAAGGATAATGAAACCTGATGGTTTTCCAAAGCCCATGCCATTTCTAAAGATGCTTCTCACATTGTGCAGCGTATTGTTTATATTCCTCTATTGTTTTTTTGTCTCCATTATGGAGAGGTTATGTGCTGATTGTGGACACTGGGCATCTGTCAGCAACCATCCTGCAATGTTTTCATTAAAGTTAAGCACTATTCAGAGAAGGAATCAATATGTTAATGGTAAAATGGTGTCTATCGAAACAGTATTTGAAGAGAAGAGAGATTGCTACTGGTGATGCTGGGGGTCTTTTCTAGTGCTGGGTTTAACACATCGGCATCCTTCTCTGTTCCTTGTGCCATTGGTTTCTTCAGAGGTACCTTTATTCCTGCTGAAGCTCCAGTTCTGTGTCAACCTGTGCTGTGTCAATCACGTAGCCATTCAAAGGATGGTAAAGCAGATGTACTGTCATTCCTGTACTTTTGTAGAATGCCCTGAAAATACGTTACAAACGCTCAGGTGGTCCCATGTTGAGGGAACAATCCGTGGAACAGGCCCACCACTTCAGAGGCAGTGTCCTGCTTAAGACCTGGAGCTCAAGCGCAGTAAAACCATTTTGAGGCCTTGAATGTGTGCTTTTGCGTGAAGCTCTTCTGCTTGATGGTTGAGTGAAGTCATCTACTTGTTTCAGGGCTGGATAAACGTCTGGTTTCTCTAGTGTGGCCAGTTGTAGGATATCAGAGTGAATCCTGCAAGGTCTGTGCTGTCTTCATAAATAGCTGCATCAGTTCCAGCTTGATCTGACCTTAGGAAGAGCAAATTCATCTCACAGGAAAGTTGTGTTCTAGAAAACACTGCTTTACAAGAGGATCTGTCATTTATTCTTAAGTACTGTGACTGTCTTAAACGAGAAAACAACCACCTTTTTTTGCTCAGATATCTGACACTGAGCGCTATTACTGGGAGTTTATTTCCCTCTTTTTCATGATTGTGGCTAGCAAATTAGAAAAAAAAAACCCAAAACTCAAATTAGAGTCTGTGAGTTGATTCAATTCACCTCTTGTTAACTCTTTTATTAAAAGCTATGTAGATTGAAGAAGACAGTTATTGATCTGCTTTGGGAATTGAAAACTAAGATTAAATGGAATATGTGTAAGGGTGAAAATGAGATTTTAAATGAATGGAGAAACTGGAAAGAAAGTAGATGAAATACAGTGTTTAAGGGTAATGGAAATAAAATCTAAGACTAATTGTTAGTTACATATACATGGATACTTAGCAGAAACAGCATGTAAAGGACTTGGACATTGTGTATGAGTAGATAGAGCAGCTGTAGCTAGTAGATATATTTATGTACGAGATTAGGCAGATTAGGGGAAATATTTCTAAAGTGGGCCTGAATAAGTTAAAAATGAATCTAGTATCATAGTTTAACAGTATCAATCCTTAGCCAAAATTAAATTTGGACATGCATGATTAGGACAGACAAGGTAGTTTTTAGTGAAGATTTCAGTTTTGCTGTTGTGTGAGAATTTTACCTTTGCACAGACTGAAATTTTCAATGTAATGCAACTATTTTTTTTTCTATTGATAGTTTCTTAGATGCATTTTGTAGTTTATTCTCTAATTCTTGGGCTATGCAGCTGTCCTTTTAGTCTCATTGGCAAAACTAATAGTTAATTTTTGTATAATGTGAGCTTTTAGAGTGACTTTCATTGATTACCCCAGGTGACAAGTAGGCATTAGGTAGTAAATCTGAAGTACAGCAATACTTAAGTGACTGTGAAAGTGCTGTTAATGGAATCAAGTCAAAATTGGATTTATATCCCAACAAAAAATCCCCAGAGATATTGCCTTCTGTTTGCCTCTTTGTAATTTAAATACGATGATGCAAGCACAGGCTGCTGTAATATAGATGCTTAAGTGTGTTTTGTTGGATGATCTCAAAGCACTCATAAAGGTACCTGCATGAATGGACATGGAAGGCAGGGAGGAAGTGCTTGCAGCTTGTGCTAAACTTAAGCTTATTTCTAAATAAGTATTTAAAAATCAGCGAATATTTGTTTTCACTCAGTCAATGCAATGATGAAATTGTCAACACGGAGAATTTCAAGGGCTGATGTCTTCTAAGTAATTAGTTGGATGATTAGTTTTAGCTAGGTTAAAGATCTCTCTTGGGCAAGTCCGGTTCCTGCTGGCCTTGAAAGTACATTGAACTTTATAGATGGACACATCGTCTCATATCTAATAATGGCAAATGAAATTGCAGGTACTTTTAAGTCCGTTTGCTCATTATGACACTGAGCTGGTAAAAGAAAGAATAGGGACTAATATTGAAAATTTATCATCAGGAAATCTTTAAATTAGACTATGGTTGTGATTCATGAGATGGATTTCACTTTGAGCCTTTAGTTCACTTTTTTCCTTTTTTTCTTTTTTCACTTTTGCAATAAAGGAGTCCTAGAAGCTGAGATGAAAATGATCTTTGTATCTGAGCACAATATGTCAGCTATTTAAATGCAAAGTTCTTTTTACTGGAAAATAAGTAAGACTGAGTAAGAATTCTGCGTGTGAGTGGACTTAGTTTGCAGGGAGTTGTGCAAACGTTCATTAAGTTAGTCTTCTCTTCAGAGGCTTTCATTTCAAGCGTGCCTTGAGATGAACTGCCAGGTAAAACACCAAACTTAAGAGAAATTGAGAAAATGTGAGCTCTCTGTGACTTAGTTGAGGAATTGCAGACATATAGGAAAAGATGGGGTCTGTCCTGTGAAACGTGTCATTTAAGTAGATGTCTGGACTGGAAGGGGATTAGAAACAAAGAGTTTCTGTTACTTTTACAGGTTCAGAGAGAAAATGAAGTAAAACTGTAAGAAGCATTTGAATCATCCTGAACATTTTTCACTGAGGCCTGGACTCCTGTGGCAAAATTTGCAGGGATGTTTAGGTATATACTAGCCCAGTGGGGTTATAAGAGGATATCAGTGGGAAAATTCAGGTGTGTTTGTAAACCCTGCAAGGAATTTGTCTGCAATTCTTAGTTTCTAAATATGTTTGTAAATCTGCTCTGAACACTTCAGTTTGAAATGCGGCTTCGGATCCTTAAGCGAATGCACCTGGGTTTTGTGAAATCTTACACAAAGGATTTGTCCCACCTCATGCTGGAGATACTTGATAGAGGTGCAGGTTGAATCCAGGTCTCCCAGGTTCAGCTTAGTGCTTTAATCACATCTCAAACCTTAGTTCCTGGCTTTATCTAAAAGCATGCAAGCTTGCACGGTGCCTGCAAAGCCATCCCTCTATACTCAACAAGGATGCAGCACTTCTGCAGCCCAATTTTATCGTGCTTAAGCCCTCCAAAGGAGGCTGACGGCAGTGGCACTCAATTAGAAGGTATTGGGACAACTGAAAAGCTGCGAAGAGAAGTTGCAGAAAAACCCAGTGATGCTGTTACACTAGAGACAGCATGGAAGAATATGCATTAATTGGCTAATGCTTGTGAAGTGCTTTGAAGATGGAAATAGCTCTATAAGTGCTTGGTAGTATTATTATTGCTGACAATGGCTATGTAGAAGAGTCGTGGCACTGAGGGAGCAGTCAAAATTGATTAAGAGACGATTCTGCAAGAGAAAGTTTTGAAGGGAGGAAATTGCATCCCTTGAGAAGAGGCCTTGCTGGCTGAATATCGGGGTAACTTCTCTGCAGCTGTGCAAATGATTTCAGGTAATGGATGGTCTGTATGATTTCAGGTTTCATCAGGAATTGTGCACTTGTGGATTTCTGCAGCAAAGTTACTGTTTTTTAGGTGGCTAATGAGTGTCTGCTTGTGAGGGGTGGAATTGTTGGTGAGCGTTATAAAAAGCTTTACATTAAGCTCTTTGAGCATGAAGCTTTGAGTCTTCCTTTGAATTAATGGAATGGTCTGATGTTCACTGTTCCCATGTGACAAATTCAGACTGAAAGGGGTTGAGCATCAGCTTGGGCTCACGTGTGCGCCTGCCTTCAGCTGCTGTTTTCCATCTTGTCCAACCTGTTGGAACTTGCCACATCTGCAGTGCTTGTGTGAAGACCTTGGCAGGTTCTCCATTGGGCTGGAAACAGGGTGAGAATGTTTTTCCTCAGTAGGACTTTAGACCTTTCTTGATTACAGGAAATCCCATTCAAAGCTAAAGATTTTAAATTGAAAACTGCTACTGATGAGTCTTTAGACAGCACTTTCAGCCTGGGCTGCGGGACTGTGAGATGCAGAAGCTGGTGCAGAGCAGCAGCAGAGCAGGTCATGGAGCAAAGGGAGCAGGTCAGTGGTGTGATGATGGAGCTACTAACGATAGCCCCTGGCTTCAGCTGTGTGATAAGGACAGGATCATGGATTTACTTTTTCTGGTTTTGAATAAACTCCTGCGTCTTGCTGTTTTACTGCTCATCTGAATGGGATTATGCAAGCAACACCCAAAGGGAACAGTGGGAGCACTGGAAATGTATACAGTGACCTCTGCATTCACCCTAGGAACTTGTTTAAAAAAAATAATGTGAGGTCTTCTCCCTTTACAGATCTGTTGGGACTGCAGGCTGTTTTTCAGAGGGTTGCAGCTGCTTCATGGATGGGTAGCAGCGGAGGTGTTGGGGTGGCTCATGGCAGTGCAGGCCAAGTGAAAGGGCAACGTTCCCAACCCTCCATGATGCCGTGTTGCAGAAGGCCCTTTGCAGCGTGCAGTAGTGTTAGACTCTTAGCAACTTGCCGTTTGGAGCTCAAAGAAATACCTATAAATATTTTTGATTTTTTTAAATTTTCCGTTGCTTGTGTTCAAGCAGGCCTCGCAATGGAGGGAAGCGAAGCCGGCGCCAGTGCCTAGCAACGGTGCCTGGCAACGCGGCGGCATCACTGCGAGGCGGCGGCTCCGGATGCTCATTGGCGCTGAGAGATCCTAGCGCCTCTTTCCTGCGGCGCCCGGAGCTGCCGCCTTCGCTTCGCGCCTTTCAGACTTCCCTGAATACCTGCAGACAGCTCCCTGCCCTGCCATGAGGCCTTAGGCCTGGGGGTTCTCTGTGGGGCTGGGCTGACTGCAGAATTCCAGAAGAGCACTACGTGGACACCCTAAGGCTTGGTCATCCCTTTAAAATTCCTGTATGGAGAAGGAGCTACAGTACAGTAGTGTGGAAAAGTAGTGTGGTGAAGTCTTCTTGTGCAAAATTCACAGTCCCTCTGCTTTTAAAAAGAATTTAAGGCTTGTTTGGTACAGATTTAAAGACAGCCATTCATAAAGAGGGTCCTAATATGCTCTCAAATGGAAACATTTCTCATTCTGAGGCCTGATGTAGCTGTTTAGGGAAAAAAAAGGGGGAAAATTTTTCTTTTTTGTGTAACCACTTTTGGAAACTTAAGTGTTCAGGCTGTCAGTGAAGATGGAATTTCCTTGTTGGTTTTTTTTGTAAGATTTCCTCAATAAGGCCTTACTTTTCAGTGCTGGTAAGTGTGTGTGTGCGTGTGGCAGGCTCTGTTCTTGGCAGCTTGGCCTTCAGGTAGGATCAGCAAACCACACGGGCGAGGGTGGAAGGGAGGCAAGTGGGAAGAGCAGAATTTACAGTGAATAAATCCAACTGAAGTCTCCTGGGAATGATACACCCTTAGTGAATCTTGCCCAAGTTTGTCCCTCAACAACTCCTGTGACTCAGCTGGCCTGAGACCATAATCCCAATTGAATGAATATCTGCAATGCATAACACTCCTCTGCTGAAACAGGGGGGCAAAAGACTTCTAAGTTGGTGAGATCCCCACTGGGAAGCGGGTCCACTTCTCTTGGGAACATCTTTGGAGGAGAAGACTAAGAGTATGTGTAAAGCAGTGGAGATTTTGTAGCCAACTGTGGCTGCTTAGTTTATTTTTCTAGTGTTTGAAACCTTTGACTCCTACTGGGGCTTTCAGGGTTTATTTCTTTAAACCTTAATCAGTTAGCATATTTTAGCTAAGACTTCTTAAAGCCCCATTTGTCAGGGCAAGTCCACAGTGTGGTGTGAAGTGCAGCAGAAGAGCAGATGTCCTTCATTCTAATGCAAACAAAGGGCACATGAAATAAAACACTGAGCATCACTTTTGTCAGAGCACAGAAGTGTGTGGTGGCAATGGAGTACAGCAAGGAGCTGGAGTGGTGTAAGCTAAATTGCTTGGTTGGGGCTGCTTAATGAAAGCCTGCAGCAGTGGGTGGCCAGCTCTGGGCAGATGTGTGAGCCTGGAAACAAGCGCTGCTCGCCAGGCAGATTAAAGCTGCTCTCGCTGACTGCTGAGAGTGTTGGTAGTGCAAGACTCCTGCCTGCCGCCTCATGTGGTTCCCCCTTGTCAGGCACAGGGCAAGCTGCAGGTTTTTCTTGCTCATGTGAGACAGGGTGGTCAGTTCATGCTAAATGCTGACAGGAGGCTAGAAGAGTGAGGAACTTGTTTAGCCCTGAGGACTTGGGATGGGTGAGCGTGCTCATGCAGGGCAGCAGAGCACTGGGCAGCATCCTCCATGCTTGGACCATGCTGCCATCTGCTCTTGGTGTCATGCTGGGGAGAGGTCATCCACCGAGCACAGTGTGGCAGCTCCCCGCGCTGCTCTGCCTCTCCTCGGGCTGGTGCCCTGAGCCTGCCCCAGGTTATTGCTTCTCTCGGACAACTTGCCATAACTGCACATGTCATCTCTTCACGTAAAGCAGCTAGAAAAGGCCAGTCGCAGATCTCCACTGGTAACTGCTGGTGGTGCTTGGTCCTGCTTGAAGCAGGGCAAGCTGTAGGACATTGGCCCTAGTGAGAGCATTCCTACTGTTCCTGAAAGCTCCAGCCTTTCCTTTCTTACCGCGTACATGCCTTGCATCCCCAAACTGGGCTCGGCTGGCTAAGCAGCATCTCTGTAGGTCAGTAGAGCGTGGAAACAATCTCAGCTTTTGTGGCACGGGCAGAGCCCATCTCCCGGCCTTGTTTCACACACGCATATTTCAGGAGGCTTCCAGATGAAGCAGTCAATGTGTTCTTTGTCACCGTGCTCTCGGGGAAGATGGCAAGGTTGAGGCTTGGTGAAAAGATACTATGGCATTCTCTGTGTCATGCAGTAATTAGTAATTTGGTAATTAAAATCCCTCATCGGTGTTGGCCAAGCAAGGTTTTCTTTGTTAGACATGTTTAATGTTTTCTAGGGATGTATCCAATATCCACTAGATTTTGGATGAGATGGCATGTGCATGATATGGTGTGTGCGTGCCTGTCTGCAACTAGTGAAAATGAGCTAGAGGAAATAAAATGACATATTTCTTAAGATGTCTTGTGTGTAAGGATTCAGGAAAATATGTATTCATTAAAGTATCTTGATAAACACAGATTTCTCAAATGTTTCCTTTGATACTGCTTAGATTATCAAGTGTGTGTTAGAGGGGATTTTTAGATGCTTATTAAAATCAGATGCATTCCTGCTGTGTTCATCAGTGTATTTTTGCATAGTCTTTTCTATCGATTTGTGTAACGATTCATTCACACAGTAGCTCCTTCAAACAAGAGGAACTAGCTTTGCTGATTGTGCCGTCTCTAATAGTGAAGCTCTCTGTGTGTTGACCATTTACTGCTGTCTGGAGCCCTTAGCCTGCGATGCCCCAATCCAAGTCTTGTCAGCCCCAGTCTTGTTCGCATCCTTACTCCCTTCTCCACCTCTCCTTTGGAACTTTCCTCATGCAATCCTGCATTAGGAGAGGGGAATGACTGGCTAGCAATGTAAATAGAAATGTTTGAGAAGTTACTAGTAGCATACTGAGGTATTTTCAGGATCTTGCCCTTGTTGTTATAGGCCAGAATGGAATGTGTGTGTATGTCTGCAGGATATGGATTTCGTTTTTATTAAGGAAGAGTTCTCACATTCATACACTTGATCAAACAGCATAGAATGATATAAACCAGCAGCATATCTGTGCCTAAGTAACAGTAGCTAGAGAAAATGCTGCATTTACTGCCTTAAGGAGAAGACAGCCATGTATCACTGATAGATGATATTGCTGAGAGCAAGTTGGTGCCTGTGATTTGATATTTGTTCTTTTTGAAGTGTGCAGTGAACGTACATCAGTGTTTGCTAAATTAGGTTTTGTTTCTACTGAGAAGGCAGAAGGGCCTCAACTTACATTTTAGGAAGTACTTCAGAAATAAATTCTGCTGCCCCTCTCCGAAGTCTAGCATCTTCGATCTTCCATAGGGTAAAGCAGAAATGTTTAAAAGCTTCCCTGATAAAAACCAGCTTGGTAAGATTAAGGAATAGGAAGCAGCTGGAAGAGGTGCTTGTGCCCCACAGGAGGTTTCCCTGCAAAGTCCTAAGTCCTCCCAATTAATGTGTTTTATTTTGATTTTTTTTTCTTCTTTTTTCCCCTTCCCCCTCCTTCCCAGTTGGTGATCTTTTTGGAGATGGGTTGTCTGTCCATTGGATAGTGCCCAACGTGATTTTGTTTTTGTCCTTGTCTCAAACCTTTAAGTGCTACAGCAATAAAATTACACTGATGCTTTCATTAAAAAGATGCATCCTCATCATAAACCACTTTCCAGAATTGAAAATAACGAGCTGCTTTGGCAGTGCACTCCAATATAGTGGCCTTCTCACACTACCATCTCCATCACAAAAAAGGATCTGATTGTTAATCCATTGCGGAAACTGCTGCGTTCCTCTCACTTGGGCAAGGTGTATGGAGTTTCCCGATGTAAAACTCCTGGGTTGGAGGAAACACTTTGGAGGCCTTCTAAGAATATTGTCCCCTGTCAGATACAAATTACTTTGGAACCTCTCTGCACTGACTGTAATGTTGTCCACTTAGACTTTTGCCATTTGTCATGCCTTTGGGCTGAAGGGATGAAGCGAATGAGTTTTGCAAGTCTTGCGAGGAGAAATGCAGTGTTTTCTTCCTGTGTATATTAGGCTCCAGGTAGGGGTTTTGGCAGTCTAGCTGGAGCTGAGCTAACTCAAACCTGAAACCAAGTGGGAGAACTTACATAAATTCTCTTGGGCATCCTGGGTCTTTTTTTCATGCCTGCTGACTGTTTTCATCAGTGTTCAGTATAAACCGAGTTCCCTACTATTACAGCTGATGAGGAATATATTGCTTTCCAGATTGTCAGCTTTTGGAAAACTAATTTTTGTCTGCAATAAGCAATTTTTTGTTGGCTGTGTTCAAAGCACATCTTGGTCAGAATCATGAATGTGCAATTATTTCAGTAGATTGATTTGATATGTTATAGGACTGTGTCCTGTTTTTCTATTACGTGTTTGTTTTTCTTCAGCTAGTATCCATTTAAGATGATGTACATTTTTCTGGCCTTTGTTCCTTGCTTTAATTGCTAATTATGCAAGGAGAGCATAGATTTTTTACTGTCTCATTTCTTGTTGCCTTTCATATGACCTTGGAAGGATTTGGAACACAGTGTCTCTGACCTTAGACACTTTCTGAACTTCATGCAGCATCAGTGGCTTCTGTAGCATTGGGAGATACAACCTCTTTAATTTCCTGATTTCTATAAATTGTTCTCATGACATTTACTCATGATTAAAATAAAAAATGTGTGGTTGAGGCAGATTACACATGCCTACATTGCCTACTGAATGGCAGTCTGGGTGAAGAAAAGAAGATGAGATTGAATTTTAGAGAACTGAAGCTCATGGGTCTCTGGCAACCTCCAAGTTATGGAACCACAGTAGACCTAATTTTTTTTGCTCTGTGCTATGGTAATACTCCCATTCCTGTGCAGCTTCCTGGCACCAGGCTGAGGCATCCTTTCAGTGAACTCTGCAAATAAATGGACCTAAATGGAGGAGGGAGGGAGGCTTCTCTCTTGTGTATTATGTATCAACAAAATGCACTGAGAGAGGCAGATGCCAGGTGCTACAGAAATGTGAAGTACTGTTGTCTGCCTGTGTCCACGTGAATTATGTGCCTAGCTCAGCTTCCTTCCCTTTGGATTCTGGGTCTGTGCAAACTCTCATTGATGTAATAAGCGTGATACAAGAAGATTTTCTGGGCAGTAAATATGATTGACCATTTTAAATTTATAAAGGTGTGAGCTTCATCCTGCAGAGAGAGGTTCCACTAAGCACCAAAGTAGGTCAATCTAATTATAATTGGCTTTAATGAGCACTACTCGGCAGTTCTTTACCTGTAGCTGTTTGGCACTCAGAAGTACAAATGCCGTTGCTGCCTTTGAAAGAGGCAACCAGAAATCAAAAGAAGTAATTTCCAGTCTGATCCATTTCAACTTGAAAGCCTCAGTTATCTGCATAAACAGGGTAAACAAGCCAGCATCAATAAGAGAAGCCAGCGCGATTGCAGGCAGCAATGATCACCATCAAATACCTGCCATAGGAAAAATTCTGCTCCTGGCTTCACGACAATTCCCTTGCAAGCTGCTGGAATGCAGATTTGGTGCGAATAGTGGAAGTTACTGCAGGCTGAAATTGCTCCAAGTTATATGGTGGGAAGGTAGAATGGAGGGAGGGCAAAACTCCCATCCATAGACCTCACGTTTCTCTGTTCTCCAAGACCAGGAATTAAAATTCAGTAGAAAGGATCCTGCATGATCTGTTTTGATGATAAGGATATTGTAACTCATAACCTGCACTCTTTTGACTTGCATTTTTGTCTTATGTTTTTTTGCCAGCCCAGAACTGCAGTCACATTTTGCAGGGCCCAAATGGGACGATACAGAGCCCGGGCTTTCCATATGGATATCCAAATTATGCAAACTGCACGTGGACAATCACTGCTGAAGAGCAGAACAGGATACAGCTTGTTTTCCAGTCCTTCGCGTTAGAGGAAGATTTTGATGTATTATCCATCTACGACGGACTGCCTCAGCAGGGGAATCTGAGAACAAGGTACGGCACTAATAACAATATTTAACTGTGCTTGAGTTTCTGCTACCGCGATGAGTGTCTCGCAGTTTTGTGCCGTAGTAAGCTAGGAGTGCTTCATGAATAGTGCTTGTAACTGTTTTGATTTCGTATGTTTGGTAAGATGTGGAATGTTTCTCTGAGTGTCTGACAACAGTGATTTATCACAAGTCATTCCAGACGTTTGGACAAGTTGATTAGAAAATGGAGCACGAGGGAAGGGGAGCTGATATGCAGAGGAGCTTCCCTCAATCCAAAAGAGATTCTCTGAGAGGGGGAGAAGATGGCTAAAGCAATGTATGTGTATGCAGGAAACCTGCGCTGCACTTTGTAGCTCTACTAAATGCTTCATGGGTGCCTTTAGGTAATTGTCTCATTGGTGATCAGCCCACCAGTTGGACAGGGAGAGTACTCTTCCATCTCTGGGGGTGAGGAGTATGAAGGAATAAATGTCAGTATGAAGCCTCTGTATGGATGTTGATCTCAGAAGCTTTCTAGTACTGTCTTAACATTAGTAATAAATGAAATGGGCTAATTATGAAAAGTAATGTATTGCTACTAGAGCAACTGTTACCTTTTATGTTTAACTCCTGCCTGCATTTGAAGGAGTCAATCTCACGCATCTGCTTGAGGTGGTGATAAAATCAGCACCCTGATGAGCAACCTGATGAGTTGTGACATGACTGCAGTTTCCTGTGGTCATAAATTACAGCTGATGTCTAATGTATTTGTAGTGTATTCCAAAAAATGAGGTAAAAAAGTAAGTTGCAGAAAGTAAGTAGGGCCTTCAGAACATGAAGCTGCTCTGTGCTGGTTGGTGTCTCACCTCTTTGTTCAGGTAATTTTTTTGTGCATCAGTCTTGCTTCATTAAACTCTGTAGCTGTTGCTCAGCATTGGCCTTTCTTCTTTTCTCTTTCCTTTGGCTATCAATTTGATGTTTTTTTTCTCAGACTGCTTTCCAAATGCACTCCATTCATCATGAGGTGCAGCACTTGAAGATGGATGACCATGCGTCATTCACCAAGACTCCTGCTACCATGAGGCAGGCTGCAGTGAGCTGCGAGCGAGCGCCAAGGGAGGCAGGGAAACCCGCTGCTTTGGGGAGAAGGAAGCTGTCTTGTTACGTGTAATTAAGGCCCATCAACAAGGCAGTTAAGAAGAAGACAGGAGCCATATCTCTCTGCTTCTCCCACTGTATTTGCTCCTCCTTCCCCCTGCCCTCCAGCTCTGTGCTGTTGCACCTATTTTAGTAAGCAGGAGGTCTTTTTAACTAAAATAAACTACAGCTTTCCATGTAGTGAACTGGGTTCTTCAGGTGGGAGCGAATGAAAACATGAATAAGCTGAGGGAACTTAGGCAACTGTGCAGCTGGAAAGCAGCTTTATGGAGAAGGACCTGGGAGTTTCGGTAGGGATAGTGAACACGAGCCAGCAGTGTTGCCTCTTCCTTGACTGAGAACAGAGTAATCCTGGTGTAATGAGTTGGTTATTACCTGTTGGTAAAGCCCCCTCCCTGTGTCAAGGGATGGAGAATGGTTGGATTGCTCCAAACTCTGCTGCTCCTTTGAAGGCAGGCATTGCTGAGAGCTCCTGTAGTCTGAGTGTCACGTCTGTGCCTTTCTGAGAAGGGGTTAATAATTCTGTTCTTCCGGTGTTGGCAAACACCCTATTGTGTTGCCTTTTAATGTGGTGTGAAAGTTCCCTAATAGAATAAGAGCGAACTTAATCCAATGAGACATTTGCTAATAAACTGCTTGACTGTATATTAGGGAATTTGCATTGTGTGTTTGTGATGAGTATGTGAATATTAAATGCGTTTCAGTGTCTTAATTTAGCTATCCAGGACTGTTGTCATCCTTCGGTGCCGGGACTTTGCCTTGTTTGCTGAAATCAGAGTTGGTTTCCGAGTCTGCACTTGAGCTTCTCGGATAACTGCACCTTCTGCTGCTGCCGTACGCTGGCTTTGGGCAGAGACCGTTACAGCAGAATCCTCTTTGGATGCAGATGCAGGGATGACTTGTAGATTTTTTTCCTTGAGTAGGAGAGCTGTGTCTTTTCAACAGCTTAGATGAGATTTATAACTACCTCCAGTGTCTGCATGTGGCTTCCCTTCCCTTGAGCAGGGTAAAGCAGAGCAAACTCCCCCAGAAGTCCAGCCTTCGAGTTCCTCAATGTTCCGAGCTGCCAGTGGGATCGGAGGGCCATGTGTGGAGCCTGGAAGCTGCAGCTGCTCAGGAACACCCTTCCTGTGTGCTCCCTTGTGCCTTGCCTAGTGTCCCTGGTAAGAGGCTGCTCCAGTCAGCTTATTATCCAGAATTATTATTATCCAGGTCTGTTACCCAGAACTAGATAGTAGATCATGTCACCTTGCATGAGCTGTGCTGGAAGCCGTGGCTTTTTTGCCTGGGCAATGCAAAGCCACTGAGACCCATGTACTCAGAATCTGAAGCATTTGCATCTCATTAAACCAGAAAGATAACTTGCCAAAAGGTGACCTAAAGAAAGCTGCAGTGTGTGTATGCAGTTTATTTTTAGTAAGCTCTTTGGATAAACACCCCTTGGATAAAGCTCATCCTGAAGAGTTTAAGCCATATGTTGTTATCCCTACTACAGTAGTACACTGAGGTCCCCCTGGGAGTAGAGTTGCACAGTGCTCTGTTCTGACACTCTGGATTTATGCTCAGATTAGGCCTAGTCAGTTTAGAAAATGGAGTGAGTTTGTTTATTTTTGCTTCTCAGACACTTAGGGGTGGTCTTTCTGAAGGGTGACAGAGTTTTCAGAGCAATACTGCCATTGCGGTGCTGCGTGTTCCAACTATGCAGGCTCTCTGCTATATTTACCTGACTGAAAAGTTAAATATTTTGCTTGATTTTAATACTGCTTGATACTACCGATAGCAAGGTGAATTATCCCTTGGAGTGACCTACTAGCTCCTAGTAGAAATACTAGCTAGAGAGATACTGTGTTGTCTTTATTCCTTGTTGATAACCAACTGATTACAGTTAAAAAAAAAAAAAAAAAAAAAAAAAGATTTGAGGGACTAGTATAAAGATTCAAAGTGGAGGGGAGAAGTATAGGAGAAAACCACCCCCATGCAAGGTGCCCTTGCTTGCCAAGGCACAAAGCTGACATCAGGTCAGGCAGGATTCAGGCTGAGCAAATTCACTTCCTAATAAATAGCACCAGTTTATCTGTTCTCTCTGGTCAAATGAGAGTATCTCTGCTTGTGTCGCTTACATTTCTCATGCAGATCATGTATGCAAAGCTTGATGTTCTTGGTTTGCAGATGAGGAACTGAAATAGAGGCCAAATGCATGGGGCTGGTTGGGATTTGTAATAATGTGATCACAGGGTAGGCATGTGGACTCCTGCAGTTTAACAGGGCTTGTGCTGTGTTGACGCTGGAAGGATGGCTATTGGATTTTCTGGAATTGGTTCTGTGCTGTGTTGACTAAGGCTTCCAGAAATTCCTGGAGGAATAGCATTTGTCAGCCGATGTGAGGCAGAGCTCTGCTCGTTAGGATTTTCTGTTGAGTCACCTTTAGTCACATACTACAGTCCTTTGTAGTTAGCTCAGGTGTCCAAGGTGACTGTGGTTCTCTTTACTATGGGTAAGGATAAATGAATAAAACCGAGCAGTGGGCCAGCTAAAGCCTCCTGTCATCCTCAGTCAGCTTCAGAATCCTCCCTCCTTTGCCCTTTAGCAGAGTCTTTTGTCACTTTGCATTAACTCCCTGGAAATAAAATAAGCATATATTCAGGCGCTCTGCTGTTTAGAATAAAATATGTGCAATTTTATTTCTGAGAGGATACTCATTTCAGCAGCTCCAGCAGCATTAAGGACCCTTTGCCAGTTGTCCTGTCGTAATGTTCTGGGGAAGTGCTGAATATTTAAACTTTGCCTGTGAGATAATTGATGGAAGGAGATCTGAGTGTCTGTAAGAGCTAATGGGGTTAATGCAGCTGCAGCCAGGGCTGTTCCATTTTGACAGGCTGTGTTCAATTTTTCCTTACTTAGGACAGTGCTTGTCAGGATAAGGGATCTAAACTAATAATTGGGGTGGGAGGGGTTTTCTCTGCCACTGTGCTGAATACAACAGGTTTAGGATAAGGCTTGAGGCTGATTTGGCCTGTCTTCAGCCTCTTAAACAGATGGAGAAATAGGGTGGTTGAGCAGCTTGGTTTAATAGTGAAAGGAGCTGCTCTCCCATGGCATTGCTTGGATTGTATAAGAAAAGTTATCTGTGGTAGCACCTTCTGTTGTGCTGTAGCCTGTACAATCCTGATATAACAGAGTCTTACTGAAAACTGGAGTCTTTTATTCATGCCACTAAGTAAATATTAATTGGGGAGGTAATTTCTTTTCTGGTGTTTTGTCAGCCTTCTGTCTATGACACTGGAATTTCTTCCAGGTAGGACTATTCCCTGCCGTGTGTTTAGTGCTAGGGGCTGGCTGCGGTTATTGGACCTTGAGGCATTGCTGGTGTACAAACAATAATCTGCTTTCAGAATTACTTTTGTGCTCTATTTTCCCTCTAAATTGTCAAATAGCCATGTTAATGGGCAGAATCTAATAGTAAACCTTGACAGTGGCTCTTGCTTTATATTAAAGTATACTGTGTATAGAAAGGCTTTCTATAATTAGACAGTATCCAATAGATTTAATTAAGACTGAGCTGGAATGTGCTTTTTTGATAGGTCTGTGAGCAGTGAATGCCATTAGCAATTGAGGTAGATTTTAAAGGTAGGTTTTAAAAACGTGTAAATTTCGGATGGCGAGATGATGGCCTTAATCTTGCAGAAACTGAACTACTCCCCAGGAGTCTTGTAGGATTTCTCATTTTCTAGATTGCCAAATCCATTGAGAAGATGCAATCGTGTTCCCCAGAGGAGGGGAGGGAAGTGCCTTAGGCTGCCTAGGGAGTTACTAGCTGTGAGCTGCCCAGTTCCAGTGCTCCTGGACTTGCATCATGAAAAGAAGCTTTGACTTCATTAGTACAGAGCAAGATCTTCAGCGATATTTTCACTTGGTAGCAGATTCAGACATCAGTTAACACCAGGATCACCGCTTCCTTCATTGCTGAGGACTGTGTGCCTTGCACAGAGGAGGCAGGGTGCAGTGGGCTCCAGGGAAATGCCAGCTGTAGGATCCCAGGTGAGGATCCTGGCGAGGATGGCGCCCTTAGGTTTTATTGTAAAAGTTGAATGTGATTTGCAGAATGTTTCAAGGGCTTCAAATGGAGGCTCTGTTTGCTAGAAGGCTTGAGCTATCCAAAGATGTGGTGATTGTCCTTTCACATTTAACTATTTTGTAACAGGTCAGTAACTGATTAGTAGTATTATATGGAATAAAAGGCATGGGAAGAATGCATGTATTTTCACTTGGTATTATGTTGTCACAGAAACACATGTAAAATAGAAGTGTGAAATGCTTTTGTTCTGTCTAGTAGCTGTTTAATATAGTTAATGGCTGTGGAAGTTGGGGCCTCCAACTCTGGAGGCACTTGGCAAGGCGGCCGCTGCCTGAAGTGTTCCCTGTTCCCGTCTGTGGCACGTGAAGTCTGAAAGCAAGAGAGAAGTGAGTAACACGGGATCAAGCAGTGCACACGGGTCAGACAGGCAGAGCCTTGGGATCTGTTGCAGCATTTTGTTTTTCCCCCTTCATCCAACACATCTGAAAATCAAATTTTTGATTAACTTCTCTAACTGCGAGGGACAGCTTGTATTGTTTGGCACTTGTTCCATTTGGGTGATTCTTTTTAATTTCTGCAACTTGGTAGAAACCAGTCTGCTGGATAGAATGCAAATTCCTGCTCTTTCCTTCTCATCCATTGCCATCAATTTTAGCCAGCATTATAAATGGCATCTTGAGGAGGTGCCAGGCTCTGCCTGGTGCTGTGCGGTGCAGCTGCCCTCGTGGGGCTGGTACCTGCCACGCCGTCCCCTTGTGCCTTGGTGCCCGCACAGGGGCTTGGCAGAGGAGACTTATGCTCACCCCGCAGGGCAGCTTTGCTCTTCCCCCTTGCATAACTCTGTCTGATGCTCTTGAACCCCAGAGCAATGGGGGTGTGTGTATACCCAGTCCCAGCCATTGACAGGCCCTAACAAACGCTTGTGCCTTGTTACGTGGCTCTGTGCTTATTCTCTTGGATATTGAACAGGGAGGCCTCCATTCAGCTGCTGCTCATGGAAAACGATGGTTTCCAGCGTTCCTTGGGTCATGCGCGTGTGTTTGCGAGGGGGAAAAAGTTTCTTCCTCTTGAGAATTTATGATGAAATCCCTCAATGTGTTAAATTGTGCAGTTGTTTGATGATCAGGTATTGCTTGGGGAGAAATCCTGGCCTCACCAGGAAGTGCAGGAGTCTCGATGTTGATTTATTCCTAGGGTATCAGGCAAAGACGTGCTGCTTCAGTATCAGGCCGACATCCAGCGTCCTTGTTTTGTTCCTCCCTCTAGTTCTTGTACACAAGCATATTTACCAGTGGAAATGTAGCAGAATTTAAGTAATATCTGTGAATTTGCAGGCCTTTTTAATTAAAAAAAGATAGTAAAAGTGCAGGCAGGCAGCTTTCAGCTCTGGGAACTACTGTCCCCGCTACAGTATTTGAAAAGTGCTGGTGATTTATAATTTTTTGTCAGTCTCATTTTGTAATACCTGTGACTGCTGCAGGTCTGATGTTTGGCCCTTGTGTTGCAGGAGTGGATGCGTCTCAAACGCGAGAGATGCTCTCAAAGACATCTGAGGCCTTCCAACCTCTCTTCGAGGCTTCTGGGATGATGGGGATTATTTGGCGAGGTTGGGGCCCAAAAGGAAGGCCCAGTGATGTGGGATGCCCAAAATTATTTATCAGGTAGGGGCATATGCAGCAGCCTGGCCACTGCTTTCAATGCTGTGATTTCAAAAACTGCTTCCTGAGTGGACAAGCACAGAGGAGCTGGAGATATGTTTTGGTTAGGAACGCTGGGGACCTCAAGATGCCCCTTTTTACTTGGCCTTTCTCATGTTTAAAGCTGTTTTGAACGTACATATCTGCTTGTGTTGAAGGCTTCTGAGCCGCAGGGCTCTGCGCAGTGTGCGGCGGAGGCGGCAGCGCTGCTGCTGGCTGCTCCGAGTCCTGGGACGTTGAGATCCCTCCCGCCAGGGTAACACTGCCCTGCTGCTCGCTGCTTTCATTCTCTTTGGCAGAATTTGAGCCCTGTGAGGGCAGCAGGGGGTTCTGAGAAGTTATTTTCCCATTTCCTGAATTTCACACCCCTGATGATTTTTTTGTTTTGTTTTCTGAGGAAAAGCAGAAAATAACCTAGAACTGCCAAGTTTTGAATTGACTCTCCTGAACCTGCCTTGGCTTTTGTCCCTGCTTGGCCTCATTGACTCAGAATGTCAACTCGGCTTCCCCCAAGAAGTTGCTAGAATTTGCTGAGCCTTTTGGAGAATTCTTTTTCTCTTGGGTTTTTAGTATTTCGGCAGGGAATATGGGTGCCAGAATGTTCTGGATATTTGCTGGCATCTCGTTAGCTACCTGGCAAAGTAAAAGTGAAATGAACATGGAAGGAATGTGATAATTTTGTCAGGAGCTGTGATCTTCCTGCTCTTTTGCATTTGATGAAGAAGATTAAACTTATTTAGATTTGATGCTTTTGTAGCAGTTCAGTTTGAGAGACGTGATGGCCTGGTATTTGAGGTGGCTGTGGAGGCCTTAGGCCCTGTAAATAACCCATTTTCAGTGGGAATTGACCTCAAAGCCCTTTTAAGTGAGTAGAGGAATGCATATGCAGAGGTATCTGAGCCACATGATGGTCCCAAGTCTGGAGTAGTTGATGAAGCCTCTGTTGGAGCCAGACGGATATGGGAAGGAGTCTTTGTGGCCTGAGGAACTGCATTTGGTGAGGAGAGCCAAGTGGAGGTGATTTCCAAATGACCCTGGCGAATGGGTCTGCTTGTGTCCTCCAGGTGCGACTGAGAACTGCGTGCAACGCTCCAGAGGAACTGCAGCCCGCACACACACACACAGGAAAAAAAAATATATGGCACCTCCTCATAAAATTCAGCCTCTGTCGTTGAATGCAGAGGAACGTAGATCCTTTGTCACATCTCCCACCTGCTCAGGAGGTGCATTGCCTTGTCATTTTGAGACTACTCCTTGCACAGTATAGCCCTACGTGGCAGCGGTGTCCATGTGGTTACAGAGAAGCTGGCGTTAATGCATCAGTCCAGGTCCTCAAATGCACGAGATGCCCAGTGGAGCCGTGCACCTAATGCTGGAAATGTACTCAGGCAAGTTGGTAGTTTGGTCTCGTCCTCCTCATTAGCCATTTCAGCAGCAGATTCAGCAGCTTTATCAACGTGCGCTTTTCTCTAGGTTTTCTGGAAGCTTAAATTCAGGTCTGCTTGTGGTAGACAAAGGGAGATTTCCCTGAAGACAGTGGTGGCAGGGCTGGAAACAGCACTAAGGGTTCCCATCGCAGGGATTTACTTTCCAGTCAGCACCGGTTTTTTGCTTAATGCATTTATTGTGTGTATTTTTACAACAAATCCTGTTTATGTCAATAAAACCGCTCAAACATTTGTGTCTTTACAGACATAGCAACCTTATATTCTGTGAAATGTTAGAATCGTTCTCTTGGCAAATATTGATTGAGGAGGAAATTTAAGGGACAGAGGAAGATAGTGTATTTAAAAAAAAAAAAAGGTTTATTACGGTCTTGGTAAGAAAAATATATAGTAATACACATCAAAAGGAGCCAACTGATGGTATTATTTAAAAACAACTTAATTATCAACCAGCTGGGCAGATGGGAAGATTGGAAAGTGACATGGAATAAAATGGGACATGTGGCCTTGGCTGGCAGCAAAGTAGATTGGCATTGCTTTGTGAAATATGAACGGAGAATTTATAAGGAGTTATTGATGCTGTTGCTTGCAGAATGCATGTGATTGAAGGTATTTGTTCAGAATCTGTTTGTAGCTTGATTCACAAATAAAAACAGCTTGGTTTTGAGCTTAAAATGTTCCAACAGTTTTAGTAAATCTGCATTCATCTCTGGCATGCTTGAAATGAGTTGTAGTTCTTTGCACCAAGTGTGCCTTGCGCATAGCATTAAATAAAGTGCTAAGTAAAAGCACGGCCTGGGGAGACTGTAGCGATGGAGAGGTCGAGCTCTTTGACTAGAGGGAGTCGAACCCTGTAAGTTTTGGACTCTGTGGCTGAGCCGGGTTTAACGGAGTCTGCAGGCCTGTTTGCATCTTGCCAGGACAGCCCCCACGGGAAACCCTTCCCACGGGAAACCCTTCCCACTCGGCCCCCATGTGCTTGGTGTTCTGCAGAGCCAGGTCCTCCCATGCTTGTGCCAGCAAGGCATTTGCATGAACACCTGCTGAAAACAAGGATGAGCTGTTTTACTCCATAAACACTTTGTTTCTTTTGGTGGAGTTAGTTTTTCTTTGCAATAAGTGGAAGGATTAAATTAATCAAGAGAACATGCAATTAGTGCCAGTGAGCTAAGACAAATAGCTTCCAAAATTTGCATTGAAACTTTTGCCTGTGTCGTTACAGTGCCATTAGAAGCTGGTTGAGTGTGTTTTGTCCAGAGCATCATTTCAGCCTTACAGGGATTTGATATTAAAGGGCAACTGTCTAAGTAACACCGGAGAGTCAGGCAGGACTGGCTTTTTATGTGTTCTGCAGTGAGCACGATCTGGAATTGTCTTCAGCTTGTGCCCTGCCTGCTCCCTTTGATTAATGAGAACTTCCATAGCATCGGTTACCCTGCCAATATGCTGGAGAAAAAAAAAAGACTAACAAATCTCACTGTAATTGCTTGTTTCTTTAATAAAACAATACAGGAAAGGAGAAAAAAATTTGACAAGATCTACTGGGGAAAAAGGTTCTGAACAAGACAAGTCTGTGAGAAAATGCATGCAGTGAGTTGGCTCTCTCCTCAGGAGGGTAGTTTATCCACACGTAGTGTTGAAAAAGGGAAAAAATCCGCACCGTTTTTTGTGCTACAAGAAAGCCTCAGGCGTGTGAAGAGAAGGCAGAGAGGAAGCGGCAGCGGGTTCCTAGGACTGCAGATACTGCAGGAATTCTGCTCCGGAGCTTCACGGTCCTCCTTGCCAGAAAGACGCGCTTCCTCGTGTGGCCCGTGCCGCTTCCCCATTGCGGGCTGACCTGGTGATTTCTCATCCCTTCCTCCGTGGACACAGAACACCTTTATCTCCATTTTCCTCTTTCTTATTTTTTCATAGTTCTTACACTTGATCTTGCAAAGGTTTAGCTTGATGTTTTCCTGCGATGGTGCGTCAGGAGTGTCAGTTTGGTCCTTATGGACCCTTATTAGAACTACATATGGCGAGGAGAGTGGTTCATTTAGGGGGGTGGTTGTTTAATAGGTGCCTTGAAATTGCGTGCAGGGAAGAGGCACTGAAGTATGATGCAGTGTAATTTAATGCTGGGTTAAATGATGCAATCCAGTGCATTTCCATTAGATGTTCTGAGACACTTCTCTAGCATTTATGCTTTAAATGCTGTTGGATTGCCAGCTGCAATAACTATTTTGATTGCAGTCTGAGCTGATGGTGGGCATCCTACCAGAAAAATAATGTTCTGTTTTAATTATGACACCTGCACTCCAAAATGGAAGCCTGCGTCACTCTACATGATACAGTTGTACTTGCTATAGTGCAAGAGCATAATGTGCAACGCAGGGAGGTGAGCACGTCTGCAGAAGGGCCAGGCTTGGGGCTGCTCTGTCTGCCAAAGAAAGAAGATATATGGAGAGTAGAGGATTCCTGTAGCAGAGTGTTTGGGGGTTTGTATCTTGTTTTTGCCATACTGCAATGCAAGGACAACTCATGGAGCAGTATTTCTGGCACTGGTTTAGCTTGGCTCAGTGCAGTGATAGCAGTGATAGGCGAGTGCAGAACATATTGAAACTCTTAGTCATTGCTGGCCTCGAGCAGCGTAAGGGGGTGACTTGTGTGCACTCCGTCTCAAATGGGCAATCAGCAGCCTCGTCGTATGGCAGAGAGCCCCCTCAGTTACTGCTTCCACATTTTGGTTTTAGGACGGTTAACAGGCACTGTGGGTGAATCCTGGCCTTGGCAATGGCAGGCAAGAATTTAACTTCAGTGGCTTTAAAAAAAAAAAAAGTTCTTTATGTAAATCTGTTATGTAAATCACCTTAGCCAAGTGCAAGGCGAAGGATTATAAGTTATAAAACTGTAATTGTTTGTCAGGAATGTGCATTAGCTGTTCTTGGGCTGTGTCAATATACTATCAGGGATTTAGTGTCTGGGATCCTATATTGCCAGCTTAAAAGTATTACCAAACAAAATTAACACTTGCCATTTAGCACTGAGAGTTGGTTTGCAGGGGAGCTGGGGAGAGGAAAGCTGGCTGCTGGCATCCGAGTCTCAGGAATGTCGTTTCTCTCCGTGTCCTGGGCTCCTTGTCCCTTTCTGCACTTGGGTTCTCGCACCTGTTTGCGGGTAGGTCTCTGCTCACTGCAGCCCATCTACTGGGTCACATCGTGTGGAGAAGTGTGGGCTTCACTTGCCCCTATGGGCAAGGAGGGACGGGCGATCGCAGCCTTCCCTGCGGCGTGGGCGGACACGGAGGATGGAAGTGCTCCTCTGGGCTGGTTCTTGTAGACTCAGTGCAACAAGTTGGGGAAGATTCCCAGGACCTCAATTCAAACCTTTTCTTTTACATAACCACATAGCAAATATTCTTTGAAGACAGATGCCCTGATAGTTTTCAATTAATTGGTAGCATCAATTTTATTGCCTGCTCACTTCTGCTATTTTAGATTAAGTATTCAATTTAACATAGTTTATAAAATGATGGAGACCTTCATCTAATGTCTGTACTCCAAGGATTTCAGAATGTGAACTCAGACTTCAAACGTTGCTCCCATGTGGACAGGTGAAGTTGTTCCAGCTGGGGGCTGCCCGGAGCCCCTGGAGCTGGTCGAGCCGGGGTCCACAGGCTGCACTGCTGCCTGTGCTGCTCTGCTCCGCGCTGCTCTGCTTGCTGCGAGCGCCCAGGGCAGCGGGCCCTGCGGAGCACCCAGGCTGCTGGTGCACGGCGTGAGGCAGAGAGCATGGCTGAACACGGGATCACTGAAGAAATGGATGAATAAGCACTCTGGTAAACGGGGAGGTGTTAAAAGCTTTGCTCTGGGTGATGCAAGCAGTGAGGATGGTTTGTCCAGCACTAGCTGAACAGTTCTTGAAGTCAGACTGTTCTGGGCTGTGTTGCTTTTTCAAGTTTTGATGCTCCCCCTTAGGCTGCGGTGTGTTGACCAGAGTGGCAGTGGCTCCACTCTGCAGCTTTTCTGTATAATTGGCCACGGGCATAACCCTGCTCTTGGTTTCTTTCAGGTTAACTGGTTTCCAGCTGCCGGCTCCTATTGTGAGTACCGGGATGGTGCTGTCCCTGTGGCTTGTGAGCGATTACGCAGTCAGTGCTCAAGGCTTCCAGGCGAGCTATGAAGGTAAGTGTGCCCTGTTCAGTAATTGTAGCTTGGATCTTCTCTGTGTCTGAGTTACACTGGGATGTCAGCAAGTTCTTTGGTCAGAAAGAATCATATGTGACGGCGTGGTAGCTTCAGGATGCCTTGTCTTGCAGCTCCAGTTCTCGGCCGGGACCTCCGAGGACAGATGTCAACTTGCATACCACAATGCAGGAATGTTCAGTGGCACATGGCACCCTGCTTTTGCACTTCCTGGGGTGTTACTGTTGGTTCTGGTGATAACTTAGTACGTGTAACCCCTGCCACCACGAGCCTTCATGAGGCTCAGCCAAAGAGCGCCTGCCTTCAGCAGTTAATTCACTGCAGCTCTCTTCCATATAAAGGTCGTTGCTCTGTCTCTTTGCATAGCTTTTTCATGTTCTTTCCTATCTGGGGACTCACTTCATTATATATTGGATATATGTTTTTTTAATCACAGAGATCTCAGCTATGCAGTCCTTTTGCCATTCATTATGAACATTAGAAGTTATTTTATTATTACTAATTACAGTAATAAAGGAATTAGGGCAAAATATGATCAGCATTTGTAGACTAGAGTGCATTCTGACTGAACTGTGATTGGAGGTGTTTGGTCTGCTGTAGAAGCTAAATGCAATGTAAATCTTCAGGGTAGACAAGCACACATTCACTAAAGCAGCAGGTAGGTATGTCTGCCATAGGAGAGTGGTGAGTTCTGCTGTGAGGCCAGGTGTGCAGAACATCTGGAACGCATTAGAGATGAGTCCCCCTCCCCAAATAGACTTTTCTCCTTTAAAAAAGTGACAGCTCAAAATCCTGTTACTGAATCATCATCTCCTGAGGGATACTTCAGATGGAAGGAGAGCTGTTGCCGTTGCCATAACAAGAAGACACAAAAGACTTCAAGGATGCTGTGTTTCAAGAAGGGAAGTGATGTTCAGTGTAATTAGATAATATATTTGAAAGCATAAATCATGCCATCTTGTGCTACTGTTTTCTATATTTTGGATTGACTTTGCTCTGTCTGTAAGGGGCAAAAAAAAAAAAAGAGAGGAGGGGGGAAATACAACTGTGTGAGTAGCCCAGGATATGCCAGAGATCCAAAAGGGGTGATGGAGTGTGTCCTTGAGGGATGAAAGGATAATGTGCTCAAAACTTAACCTGAGTGACGGGGAGCATTGCTGTAAATTAAGCTGCGGATGGACTGGTGCTCTGAGCCCTGCTCAAAACACGCTGCTGTTTGGACTATTGCTAGTTAAGAGCAGGGAGAAGGTAACTGCTTCTGATCAAAGGGAGCACACTGTTGCTGTAATGATGTTTCGATTCGTTGGTCATCTGCAACTCGGTGAATAGCTTGTGATTTGATAATTCATGTTTAAAGGCAGAGCAGTGCATCAGAGCCCTTGCTGTAAATGGCTCCTTTACGATCGGCTATCAAAGTATGTTCGTTGCTCTCCTCCCTCTAAGCAATCAAAGGGAAATGCACCTAGAGAAGCAATATCTTAAAAGAGAAGCAAAAGAGCTCCAACTCTTTATAAAGGGCAGGAACAGCATACGTGGATGTTCCAAGAATGTTATATTTGCACTGATGTCTACTAGTCAAGATCTCACTAACTTTTCTCGTCAGTATGATATTGCATGATCAAATCCCTTCCAACAAGCAGTTTCCTGCAAACAAAGCAACACAAATGTTTCCTGCTCATGCCTTTGTAAATATATATATTCATTTCTGCTTATATAGATACACACTGACTAAAAAGGAGCACTTGGGTGTCGTGATAGCAGCAAGAAGCAGGTACAGGTTTCAGACACTGGTATAGACAGAGAGGTGATCACTGGGTCTTTGTTCTTAGATGCATTCATACAGTAAAGCATAAAGTAGCTGTGGAAATAAATCATAAAATCATATAATGCAGCTTACTCTTTAGCATTGTTTAGATCCTAAACCGATGATCTCCAAGTAATTATTGCTCCACTTAACAGATCAGAGAAATCCAAGCACTTAAACCACTTGGAAACTGTCCTGGAGGAAAGAAGGGCAAATCCATGAAGTGGAATCCAGAACCCCTTTCACTTCATTGGACTGCTGTGGTGCAAAGGAAAAAAATATTTGAGGGATTCTTTTACTAAATATAAGCAGTGCTTATGAAGCTTCATTTCAAAATGTACGATTTGGAAAATATTGAAATTACGTGTATTCATGCTTACAGCATTCTTAAATTTGTTTTTTTCCTACTAAACTGTCCCCTGAATTCAGCATGATTTCACAATTAGCCTTGTTCACCCTCAGACTGTTGGATTTTATTTTTTGTGTGCGACTAAATTATTCTTTCCCAAAATACCAACCAGCTGCTACAGAGTCTTGCATTTCGACTGCAGGAGAATTTCTAAATGAAGACAGCTATAAATAATCTAAGTTAAAAATTCACTAGGTTGTAGATGGTAACTTTATCTTGTGAAAAATACTCCTTAATTTCGTGTACAAAAATGCCTAATGCTTTTGTTTCACTTCCCCAAAAGGTATTGGAGAGGCTGATATGAAGGTGCGTGCCTGGGACTACATGTGCAGCCAATTGCAATCCCTGCTACTGGGCACTTGGTGAATACATGGGATGGTGGCATTGGAGATAAATGGAGTAAATCTTACAATAAGTGGAAAAAATGATAGAAATGTCACATAGTTTTCTGAATAATGCCAGTAGTACTAATAGGGAATAGAAGGTGGGGCTTTTAGCTTCTTAATGTGGATGGAGAATAAAATGATAGTCTTGCTTGCACCGACCGGCTCGGGCGCTCGTGGCCCCGGGGCGCAGCGGGTGGCACTGCCCAGGAGGTGAACGCTTCCCTTCCCAAGGCAGCGGGTTTGATTACAGCTGCGACAAATTTGATAGCTGCAAACACTAAGTGTCTGATTGAAAAGAAACAATTACGCCTCGGAGAACACTGCTCATTTTAAGAAATTAGAAGCGTTTAAATACAGAGGGAAACAACCCCAAGTAAATGGTACTGTTCTCCATAATAAATACCCTCCGCTTTCTCAAGCACAAATATCTCATTCTTCAGAGGGTTCTCTGTGGAGCTTAGATACGTACTTAGATAAAATGGTTAAAAACCAGTTCTTGCCTGCCTAGCTGCTTTTGCTAAACCTGACCTAGGTCACCTGGTCTGGCTGCTCTGTGGCCGTGCTGCTGTGCCGGTGCCTGAACTGCTTCATGGCTCCGTTTCCCATCTGTTATTTGACTTTACAGTACTGGTTGCCCTGTTACCACAAGTTAGATGAAACAGTTTGGTTTGTCTTTTTCTTTGGAAAAGTAGTATTCAAGATTTGCACAAATGACAGCTGTTTAAATCGTCTTTTAATTGCTGTCAAGACTAGCAGGGATTTTGGGAAAAGGTGTGGGGCATCCACAGAACCTTGCAAATGTAAATTTGGGGGGAAATTCTGTTGAATTAGGAATGTTTTTCCCATTTTGAAAGCAAAATGTAGAAATTTGCATGTCCAAGTCCTTTGTTGTTTGAAAATGGATCATATTATCTTGGAGCTTTTGAAATTTGACTGAAGTCTGCTTGTCCCTAGGACTAAAGCTTGGTTCTGGTGATTCAGATAGTAGCCAACTGTTGATTAACCCTCATGTAAGTGGCAATGGGAAAGGTGAAAACAGTCTTGCCCTGGTGCTGCTCTTCCTTGAAAATCTGATATTTCTTTGTCCGATATTTGAATCTCTGCAAGAGATGGTTTAATGTTTTCAGAAACAAAATAGCCTTGCGGGTGAATGTGTGGATCCTGAGACGAGAAGGCATTTGAGTCTTAACAGCTCCTGTTCCTCTGCTCTGTGTAGTGCAAGGCATGTTGAGTGTGTGGCTTAAAGCTTCCAGGGGCTGTTTTCAAGACCTTTAGGACTTCTTGTTTTCATAGATGTAGTTCCTCACTTCTCATTCAATCATTTGTTCTTGCATTTTGTGCTTAGTCATTTCATTACCTTCTGTGTTTAAGAGACCTTATCCCTAAGTTGCTAAAAATGGCAATTTTTCTGCCCTGTCCTTTTGTTTACGATGCTTCCTTATTTTAGTAGTGGTTGTGACCTAGGAAAGACCTAGCTTTGCCTCCCTCCGGCTGCGCCCTCCTCCCGCCGTGTCTTCCAAGCTCAGTTGGGTGGTGCTAGTCAGGCCTTGGCTGGGGGAGCTTGCAGGGAAATCCTGGGATGTGCATGGAAATAGCTGTGGTGAGTCAGCAGGTTGCTCCGAATTAAGGACTCAGTGTGTTGTGTGACTCTGAAAGGCAGGAGGGAGGCTGTGCTGCGGGGAGGAGTGTGGCTGTCATTGCTGCTGCCTTGCCGTGCTTTCCTTAGCTCCATGTATGCAATCAGAGTTGCTCTGTGTCTGTGACCCCCAGGGCCTTTAGCATATATATAACAGTTAACAGGATGATAAATGCAAACCTGATGACGTCTTGCCATTAGGCACTTACATTCTATTGTTTTAAAATTTCTCCTGAGTTCGTTGTGGGCAGAGCCTTGTCTGGGAAGAAATGTTAGCCTGTGCTGTTTGGTGGCCCACTGCAGTTGTAGCTGGTGAAATGGTTCTTTAGTATGGAGAATTCAGCACAGAGCTCTGATTAGGAATATATTTCTTCAGTTCTGGATCACAACTCTGGATTAAAGTTTTATTTAAAGGGGCGAAAAAATGTTTTTAGTCCTCTGTGGTTTGGAGATGGACCTGTGGAGAACAGCAGCATGGGAAGCAGGAAAACAGTATTTCTCCCAATATGCCAGTGCTCTGAAACAGTGAGCTCAAAATGCCCCTTCCTCTCTAAGAAGCTTTAACACTGTAATTTGATGTTTATTACTGTTCTAAAGTACCTCACAACAGATGATTACAGCAGAGACCTAGTTGGTTTGTTCCTTTCAGCATCTTCAGCTGTCTCGGGCTGGTTTGCAGCCTGCTGCGCTCTGTGCAGCAGCTTGAGCCCAGCATCTTCTGTGATGTTGGTGCAAGATGCTTCTCTCTTCTGAAGACATGCTGATGGAATTAGTTGCATTGATTAAAGACTGCTGTGCTCATGAAATTATTTGTTTATACTTAAATTGTTAAAATCTGTGATTGATTTTTGGAATGCTTCTTGTCTGCTGTACTGTGGGACCTCAAAACCCCTGGTGAGCATAGGGTGCTTTTGAATCCAGATTGCTGTTAATCACATGAAGAGAAATAATCCATATGGAAAGGTGGGAGCCACGTGGGGAGGGACAGCTAGAGAGGAGCTTCTGCAGGGCAGGCGCAGTTGCTTGTCTGGAACCAGCTGGTACTTCCTGAGCACGTTTGGGGAAAGCCTGTTCAGGTGGGTGCCAACGACTGTGGTTTCTGTATAGGCACCGATTCCTGTGTGAGGGACCGCGAGGGTCAGGGCTTGGAGGGCTGGCAGGGTTCTCAAGGCAAGTTTTCCTGTCACAGAGCTGGAAGAGTGAGCGAGGTCGGACAGGACAAGGCAACTTATGAGCTGATTCACTTCCAGAGTGAATTAAATTAAGTAGAATTAGAAGCATTTGAATTCTGATTAAGCACCGATCCAAGGTTTGAATGCAGTTTAGCTAAGCCACTTTAAAAATAATTAGTATTAATTTTCATATGTAGCCTACCATATGGAAAAGAAATGAAATAGCAGTGGACAGTAGTAAATGGCCCAAGAGTTTTCATCTAATTCTGTGTACCCAAAATTGTTGCATTAGAGTTCATTTTGCTGCAGTAACCTGTTCAGAGCCTTCAGACTAGCCTTGGGGAGCAGCAAGTGAGCCCCTAATTTGGCTGTGCTGGCTGCATGCCCCTTTCAGCAGGATTTGTTCTCACTGTGCCTTGCCCTTGCTAGTGCTTGCAGTTGAGCTTTTGTGAGCTCACTTTTCTCATTCTAAATGACTAAAAGCTGGTGGTTCTAGAAACAAAACAGGGATGGCACCAGGACTGTTCAGGTGTTGGTATCCTGTGTCTAAAACGCCTAATCCTTTTTAATACTTAAGGAATAAGAACACTATTATCTTAATACTATGTGTGAAAGAAAGATCAGGAATGAAAAATGCACCTTATCCCTTTCCTTGATGCTGTTGCCTGCCCACAAGGAATAACCCTGGGAGGAAGCAGGGAGCAGCTCAAACCTTGCTGAGCGCTTCCCTCATCTCCTGGTCCGGCTCGGCTGCCAGGCTGTGTGAGGAAGGGGCGAGGAGGAAGAGGAGGAGCAGCTGCCGTGGTTGGGGCTCTCCTGCTCGGGTTCTTGACACAGCGCTTGGGGACGTGCGCTCAGAGCACCGGGAGTGCTCTGCCAAAGCAGACAGCTCTTCGTCAGCACGGTGCCTTTTAATTTGCTTCTTGTTTGCAAAGTATTAGCATTCGGACTGCTTGATAAACCAAGATACCAAATAAGCAGTAAGGCAGTGCGCTGTTGTCAATAATATTGAGTGACAGAATTGTTTTACACAGCTTAGTATCTGGAAGAGGAGTAGTTTTATGATTTGGTTCTAAAGCATAGCAATGGATTCTTTCCTTAAGTGTTTTCTCCCTAATCTGAAAACTTCTGGTTGGCATTAGGTTTGCATATCATATGGTTTCAGATTTGTTATTGCTGTTTTCTGGATTTTCTCCAGAATATCTCAGCTCTGTAGCTGTGTCCCTGTTTGTCATCAGCTGTTCCCAAAGCGCAACTACCGTTTCGTTTCATGAACCCTATCCATTTTGGAAGCGAGAGATCTTGCACCGTCAGCTCCTCTGCTCAGGCACATTTGGGGTAGGAGATGCAAATGTGATGAGGGAAACGGGGATGTGTCTGGTTAGTTGAAGTCACCAGCTGGGCTCCACTTCCACACTGCCAGCGCTCCGCGTTACCCTTTAGCACTGGCCAGCACTGCAAGAACTGCTCTAATCCCCATGGTAGATGCACAGATGTGGTCTGGAAACTTCTTTCTGAGTTTTATTAGTTGTGATAGGTTTAAAAAATCTAGGATAGTGATTTAAACAAGAGCAACTGTTTTATAAACAATAGTTCAGGAGGGAAAAACACCTGGGAAATCTAAAGTTGTTTTGTAAACCCTCTTTTGCTATTTATTTCCTGCTCTCTTCTCTTTTTAGCTCAGTGGATAGACATAGACTCGGCCAGAAGCGCACACCCGTGGCAGTGATATTTCAGCCTGGAGAAGGGAATGAATGGCTAATTGGCGTGACAGTGGTGACTGGATTATTTTTCACAGTCTTGGCAGACAACCATGCAAGTGCCGTTCAGTCTGATACTTGCAGATGATAGCTAATAAATTTACTCAAGTAAAATCAAGCAAATAGACGATACTTTTGCCCTTGTGGGGTTTCCGAGCTGGGCGCTGCATCTTGTAGTCAGACGCTTCAAAGCAAAACTCTGGATTAAAAGAGGAGGAAATACGTGCAAATAGGTGGGGTGGCTGCTGAGTTTCCCTGGGCGTTAGGAGGTGGGACCAGGGGGCTGTCCTGGGTACAAGGTCTGGGCAGGGTGCAGGCGCCTCCTGCTACAGAAAGCTGGGATTAGCTCTGTTGTGAGGCAGGATTCAGTCGTGCTTTGGGGCAGGAGAGCTCTCCGGATGGCTGCAAGGCATAAGGTTTTATTTTTAGGCGTAAGGTTTTATTTTATTATTAATACTTAATAGTAAAACCTTACAATAAAGACTGGGTGTTTTCCCAGACACCGTTACCGCTTTCTCTAGGCAGTCAGCAAAAAGCGGCAGAGTAAATCCCCATCTCGCCACGCATCCAGCAGGCGCCTTGCCTTCCATTAGGACTTCAGATTAAAACAGCTCCCAGGGGACCTGGATAAAGAAGCAGCATTCTCGCTATTCTTCCTTTTCACTATACACAAGATTTTTATTACTTAAACGAGCTCCCAGGAAGCTTGCCTTGATGTACTACTAATTGATTTTAAGACTTGAAAGCAGTGTAGCTCATTAGTATTTGTTGAATCAGCTAGAAACCCCCCTCCTCCCCTCCCAAACATACTAGAGCATGGAGTGAGATTATTGACCTTTGTTTCTGCAGCACCAAAGGAAAATGGGGAATATTAAGTGTCTCATACTGGCATTTGATTTGCATATGTAAATGAGATCAATCAGTGCAGACGCAGGAGGGGAAGAATAATAATGCTTTGCAAATAGGACCCAGTATTAAGCATTTAAACAAACAGCAAGTGACACTTGCTCAGCTACAATATGGGGACATTTTCTTGTCAAGGAGGTTCCACTGTTACGCCCTTGACAGCGCAGCTGCTCTGCATATCAGCCCATTGTAGAGAAAAGTGCATGGAAGCAGTGCAGAAAATACTAAAGAATTTGCAGGATCCAGGTACTGTTGCTGTTCATCCTTCATGGCTGAAGAGTCAGTTTTACCTGGAATTTAAATGCAACTGAGCCAGCTCTATTGAACCTTCAAATCCTAGGGAATGAAAGTGGAGCTTGCTGTTGCAATGAGTTTGCCTATATTTCAGAGCAGTTGTTCTGTTATATTAATCTCAACAAATATGAGGTTCCGGTTCTCTGCCAGTGGAAACAGGATGAAAAGTGGATGTGAAAAGCTACCCTGAGCTATGCTAACTGTGCCTTCTGAACGACAAGCTTAGCGAGCTCATCAGGATTATTGGCAGATATGTGCCAGGATCTCATGACTGAAACGGTGGAGAGCTTTAAATAATGACTGGCACATACTGCAAAGGTTGCATGGAGAGCCAAGGTTAAAAGTGAGGGCTGCCGAGTCGCAGTTTGTGCTTAGGCTGCGTTTGCCGTACGTGCCTGTTGGTGTGCGTGAAAGGCTGGAGAAGGGTGTTGAAAATCAGTACCTGAATCTCCCAGGTGCAGCCTGAGGCCGTGATCTTGCTTTTTTCCTGTCAGACCTTCCCTTTTCCTCCCTTCTTGCTCTTTTTGCTTTTGCATATAATAGCCATGTTCTTTTCAATCAAGGAATCTATTTGCAGAACATGTCGTCGTTAGTTGCGTTTGGTTTTGTTTCAGCATACATTTCCATAAAAAGTCACCACTAATGAGCTGTGAGAAAATTGCAGACTTGCTGCCAAGCCAATTTGGTTAAAAGGCTCGTCCGTCCTTCATTACCACTTGATCCTTACACATGCACAGTGCGTTAGAGCAGGTATGAACAGGGTAGCTGTAGAACTGAAGGTGAGGTGCTGAGCTTATCATTTGTGATGTCTGAGAAATGATCCAAATACAGCTGCTTACTGTTGTTTTTGTTTGTCCTTATTTATCTGTGAATGTTGGGATTCCAGTTTTATCTCGTCAATGGATTGAGACTGCAAATTAGTCAGCTTTTGAAACTGGTGGAGCTTCTTTTCTGAACTGGCTGAGGTCTGCTAGTTCTAGTCGGTAGTAAGGAGGTTATCTGCAGGGTAGAAAACTTGAGGGCTAGCCTGGCCTGCTTTTCTCTTTCTAGGGAAATGCTTAGGCTCTGAAATTCTATTGAATTTTACTACTTGACCAGAGACTATAGCCTAAATGTCTGAGTTCCCTTCTTAATTTTTCTCTTTGACTTCCAAGAGATTGTTGTTTGATTATGTTTTTATTACCATTTAATTTCTTCATAGGACAGTGTGCAGGGCCCTGTGACCCTTGGCAGGGCAGTCAGCTCTTCATGACTACAGGTTTTATTATTTAGGCCCTCTGACGTCTGGTCCTCTTCAGTCCTGGAGCTGCCTACACAAACCGCCAGCCTGGAAAACGTTCCTTGCTCCACAGCTTTCCCAAATACAGTTTTAGAGGTCACCATCTTAAGGTTATAAGATTTATCAGCTGAGCTCTGTGCGGAAGACGAGTAATGCTGGGCTCAGACCTGCAGCTAGAGACCTCTGTTTGCCTGATGCCTGAGACTTTTGCTCGGTGAGAATCCTTATCATAAACTACTTTTCGTGGTCAATATTTCTGTTCACTGCATACTGCCTGCATCTCAATTTAGGCACGTAAATAAATCTCCTGTCAGATATGCAGATCAGATTGACTTCAAAGGAAACTGATGGGGGGGATTGCTGAAAATCTAGCACTCCTTATGCACAGCAATCTAGATATGGGAAATTAGCTCTGCTTTCCCCATTAGTGGGAGACCAGATGCCTTTTGATTATGCAGGCAGAGCAATTACTGCAGAAAGCCAGGAGCTGCTCTGGGTGGCCAGCCCTGCTTTAGGGGCTTGCCCTGAGCTGGTTATTTTGTTCGTGGTCGTGACAGGGGGAATGGACAGCAGTTTGCAGGGGGACCGAAGGGAAGCTGGCCTGCCTGCCCGACAGAAAACCTTCCACAGAATCCTCTGACACGAGCTGATTGCATCTAAGCTCCTGGGAGACATCTCCTCGCAATCTGTTCAAATCCACCTACCTGTGGATGGTAATTCCTTCCCTCTTCTTTACCTAGCAGTACGTCTTTTCTGTTTTGAGATTAAAATGTCATCTGTCCAAGCTAGAAGCTGGCTGTAAATACGTAAATAACTCCAAAGCGGTTTGCAGGGCCTGTGGTAGTGCTGGAGCTCAGCTCTCCCCAGCGTCTCCGTGACCGGTGCTGGCTGAGGCTTTGAACTGCTGGTGGCTCCTGGTAGTTCCTTGGGAGAAAGAAGTGCAGGGAGCTTCGTCCTCTGGGTGCCTGGCACGGGGGGTGCCATGGCTGGGGGATGGCAAGGTTCTCTCTCCTCTCTTGGACACCCCGAAGGCTGAGCTGGGACAGTTCAGTATTGTATTTCGGGTGAAAATTCAATCTAATTGGTCAGGGTCTGCCCTGCTGCTGCTCTGTAAGCTCTAATTTACTCCAGCTGGGAACAGGACAGGAGTGCCCTGTCACTTAGTCCCTGCTTAAGTCCTGGAACAGTAGAGAAGTCAAGAGCTGGGGCAGGTGATGGGGCGCAGGCCCGTGTGTGTTTGACTGTACAGCTAAGGCGTCTTCAGGAAAGCTTAAATAACAAAAGGCAACTCCTGTGTGTGCTAACCCTTTCATTTTAGGTTTTGATCAGCTCAGGTAGTGAATTCATCTTAATTCAAAGTAAATGAGTATTTAATTAACTTTATCTCCACTTCCAGAAGTGAGCACACATGCTGCATGATTATCACCGTCTTTGCGATTACTGTGCATTCTCACCTTGAATAATGTTCTGATTAAGCAGTCTAAGCGGTTGTCAGCCTTTTAAGGTTAAAAATAATAATAATAATAATAATAAAAGAATCAGCCTCTTCTCTCTGCTCCACAGCGTAGCCCTTGGCAGGCTGCTCCTCGGCCGGAGGAAGCAGTTGCTGCAGTGCAGACCTGTCCTGAGATAGCCAAGGAGATAAGGGCCCAGCTGCCCATAGGATTCTGAGTATTGATTATGTACCTGGAAATGGGCAAGGATCAAGACATATGCTTAGATGCATTTGCACACACGTCTGGAAAATGCCACGTACGTACGCTGGGGAGAGGCGAGAGCAGCGGTGCTTCGTTGGGAGCCTGAGCTGCGAGGCGAGGAGGGTATTAACAGCAGTTTTAGAGAAGACAGTGCTTGTAACACTGTCAGTACTGAGCTGAAAATGCACTTTTACACGGGTATCTGCTCTGCCATCCAGATCGGAGGTGATTCAGTGCTGAGGGTGTTTGTGGCAGGCTGCGTTCGGGGAGGCTCCGAGCGAGTAACCGGCACGGCAAGTGCAAATTGGCTCTTTCCTCCAGCATTAGGGCTGGGGAGATGAAATATCGTGAAAAGAAGGGAGCATCAGGGCTTGTTTTTGTCATCGCTCCGGCTTTGCCATTATCATTCTGATTATTATGGACTGATGTGTCTGGAGATGAAATGACTGGAGCATTATCTCAGTTGCTCTATTTTTATCAGTTGTCACTTTAAACGACTTCTCAGGTGTAAAAGGTTACTATGGTTTTATGCTCTTGAGTCTCCCGAATAAATGATGCCCTGTTATTAGAGAGGAAAAACAATGACTATTCAAGCACATCACAGTTCAGTGATATTATTATTTGCTTGTAAGCATAGGGCCTGTCAATCAGTAATCCCTGAAATTCAGAGCAGAATAACTCTCACCTGGCTCTTTCTCCTCCTATGGAGGTGCCTGCGGAGATCTAGCCACCTCCTATGGAGATCTAACCCATGTAGTTTACAGCAGTGCTCTACCAAGCCTTGGAAGATTCATTCTGAGGCATTTTCAATCTAGTATGAAAGCTTATATAAATTAAAGAGTGGGTAATCAAAGATATAGTAATAAAAAAAAAATAAACTGCAGGTAAAAATATTTTGGGGAAAAAAATCATTCAAGTAGTTTTTGTTTGTTAGATACCTCTGGTAAATGAGAAATATTTTTGGTACAAAATTGAAAGTTGCAGAAAATTAAAACTTGTTCTTAGCATTTTACCTCCTTAACCAATTGCATCTGGAAAGCTTTTTCCCCTCTGAAAATAGACTTTTGTACATTATCTCTTTTATACTGGGAATATTTAATCCCTTGTGGTTTTCTAGTAATTCTACATTTCTAGAGCAAAATCTTTAATTACTTAATAAAAATACTTAATTATTAGATCTATTAGTTTAGGTTGGCTCATTGGGCCTTTGTGTTAAGGGACGGCACATGCATTTGGTTGGATTTCTGTGCCAACAAAGATCAATTGAGGAAAAATAAGCAAAAACGGGACACGTCCATACGACCCCCTGAATATCGACAGTCGATTTAATGCTCCTTCTTGGCCAGCTGTTGATGGGCAGCCTGTAGCAGAGATTTACCCATTCAGTTGTAAGTAGCCCAAGAGGTAATTCTTTATTTTTAGCTCACGCGGCAGCAAAGGGATTGCAGAAGGGCAGATAACTCCGTGAACGTGTCCTGCACGGGGCACGGGCTGGCTTTGATCCGCTCCGCCACGTTGCTTGCTTCAGGCTCACGCAGCCCTGGAACACTCACTTGATTATTCCTGTTATTTGCATGAAAATTATAACTAGTTGCTTGATAAAGTCACAGCAACTGCCTTCTGTCCCCAGGGAAGTGATGTGCTGTGCTTTATCTAGGAAATTTCACACCGAGAGATCTCATCTGTGAGGATATAGCTAAACAGTCGGCTTTATCTCTTTCTCCTGCTCTCCCTGGAGCGTTCCCTCTACCTTGACTCCCGCTGATCGACAGACCAGGTCCTTTCAAATACCTTCCTGTTCAAAGCATGAGCTCGTACTGTTTTCCTAGGCTTTGGAGCACTTGTTTGCCTGTGACTTTTAGCCTTTCCTCGGCAGGAGAAGTGTTAGCTGCAGGGTGCTCTTGCTCGTGCAGGTGGGGTATCACTGGCGCGGTGCAGAACGTGCGCCGAGGAGGTTCGCCGGGCTCCTCCTCTGCTCCTTCACAGCCAGGGTAGAGCTATTTCTGCATTCTAATCTTTCAACTAATTTCAAGGCCACAGGCATGAGGGTTAAAAAGGAATTTACAAATTTAGCTGTGAATGTTTTAATAACATCGGTGTAAGTACAGATGCGGATTTGGCTCTCGTCTACTAAGGCAGATTTCTGTATTCCAACGCTTCTGTGTTGGGGAATAGTGATTCCAAATGAGAAATTACTTGCCATTAATACACTTTGGAGCCTTGCCGTCTGGTCCACAAACCAAAAGGCTGCTATGTGTATCTTAATATACATACACTTTGAGGCATATGCATATATATAGTCCCGCTGAAGTAGATACTCTAGCCCTGAAAAGGCTGTGAAATTTTTCCTTTCAGGAAACTTCCTGCCAACACCCTGAATCATCTCCTGGTCCTAAACCTGCTCAGATGTCCCCAAACCGGGAGGAAAAGCATGGTCTGTGTTGCTGAATTCATTTCTGTCCCTGAAACGTAAGGTCATTAGCTCCCTTTCACATCCACTTGTGACCCGGGAGGAATGGGAGCCTGTTCATTCCAAGCAGAGCTTTCTGCCAAGGAGATATAAATACGCTCTGCTTCCCCACTACTGCAGCCCGCGTTCCTGATAATAAGCAATTTAGCATGGAGGGTGGGAAGCTTGGCAGTGCTGTCCTTCCTTGCACAAACAGTCGGCACGCCTGGATATTTTCAGCTCAGTACAAAAGCTTGCGAAAAGAATGAGGTGGATAGAAAAAATCACGACAATTTGGCTTCCAAATAACCCATTAAAGTTTATTGCTGCAAGAGGTATTAGTTTCTGAACATTTATCCTTGTTATTTGTCTGATGATTTTTAAGGTTAGTCTTTCAATTGCTTATTTATGCGTTATGTAACTTCTGAAATGTGGCTAAATGAGCTTCTCGCCCTGCAGGATTCGTAATTTGCCACTTTTTTGTCCTCTGTGTCCTCTTTGAGGTAAAGATTTGGAAAACGGCAGCTCCTGCTTGTTTGGTGAAAACCTCATTATTTCCATGATAGCTTTTAACTGGCCTTATGGGGGAAAGAAAATTTGCAGGAAATATATGTGTGTGTGTGTGTGCATGCATATATATTATATATATGCATATATGTATTATATATGTGCATACACACATACTTTTATATATATTTTTTTTCCAGTCTTGCTCTTCTTTCCTGTATAGTCAGTTCCCTGCTTAATAAGCTAAACTGGGGTGGCTTTTGGGTGCCTGTGTTTGGACATCGAGTATCTGTAGCTGAAGCTGCAGACTTTGTCCATTCCTGACCCAGCTAAAATAGATTCTTTAAAGCTACCATGTGAACTAATTTAACAAAAGTGGCATTCTTAGGAGGACCATAAAATGTGCTTGTACCTGGGAAAAGTGACTAAAAATTGTATTATTCATTCACTCTCAATGACTTCCAGATCAGCGCCTCACTTTGCATATCAAAAGATGATTTTTGGGGCTGTCAATGCTCTGTTCAACTTGGGATCTAGAAATAGGCTAAACTAAGCTCTTGCTCTCTGACATCAGCATTGGGAAAAAATCAGCATTTGAAATGTAGCTAGTAATTCTATTGATGTATGGGATAAAATCCAGGTTCTTTTTTGCTTAAGTGTATCTGTAAGGTTATAAGGACTAAACTGTTATTTTTTCCCATTAAAAAGACAAAAACCATGCATTCCCCCTTCCTCCCCCCTCCAGTATGGTTACATGTAAGGAGATCCTTGGTGGACAAACCAGTTGTGACTTTTCATGCTTTACAGAAAATCTGTCTTGCTGACAGTGCCTTGAATCAAAGCCCAACAAAGCCCGGTACAACCGTGTGTACAGAAATGATGGTCGTTGCTTCTCCCTAGGAACTTCTGATTCAGGCTTTAGTGCTCAAAGTAGATAAGTGTCTTGGATGAATAAGGACCATCACACGCTTTGTATAGAAATTGAATTGAAAAGTTGTCTTAGCAATTGGAAAAATAAGTTGTTTATTCCATTGAGAATTTAGCTTGTGGTGAAAGCATACCTGCTGTGATAGCCCCCAAAAGGTCTATTTTATGGTATTCTGACACAAGTGAAGTGTCTAGTATCAGAAATCTCACGAGAACTGCATCTGAACAGAGTTCCAGCCAGGTCAACAGGGCCCCTGATCTCCAGGTAGAGCCTAAATGATGCTTTGAACATGCATAAATGCAGCATGTTGTTAAACTTCCTAGTGCTGTGTCTATGTAGAATGTAGCCAATGTATTTCTAGTGCTAGAAACTTGTTTGTAGCTAAAATTCTAGGGACCAACAGTGCTTAATGTTAACCCAAGTGAAACCCCGTTGGGTGGCAGGCTGCGTGTGGCTGCGCTTTGCAGGTCGAGGGGAGTTTGGGGGCACTGACGGGACGTCTGCCTGGTCACACGGGGCAGCTGGGGGTGGATGGAGTTTCAGAGCCTTGGATCAGGAGCAGAGCCTCTCTGATAGGGGGTGAAAGTCTGGTGGAACTTATTTTATCTGGTGGAAATCCTCTTTGGAAGAAGTCTGGTGCAGTGGCTTGGAGAAGGCAGGGGCTTGCCGAGCTGGTGGAGCAAAACCTCTTGAACCACTTGCCCACGTCCTGGAGCCCGAAGAAGGGGAATACATCTATTTCCTCAATGGGAACTCCCCAGTGAAGCCATGGAGGTCCTCGTTTACAGAAGCAGGTGGATGGGAGTTTTCTAGGACGTAACAGGGCCAGTGCTGCAGGCAGCTGCCCCGTGTCACCCTTGTCACCAGCGCCGGGAGCCCGGGGAGCCGCGAGCGTCGGTGTCGCGGGTGCCCTCCGGGCTCGGCTGCGTTTGCCACAGGAGGCTCGGTCCTCAACAGCCATTTATGTAACTTTCTCCTTTGTGCGATATCTGCAACTTCTATAAAATAAATTGTGTCCTGAATGTCTTTTTAAGGTGCCAGCGGGAGACAGGGCTGAGAAATAACCGCGGTCCTGAATGTGTGGCAGGTGAGTCCAGCAGTTGCTTTGTGCCTTTTAAGAGAGCAGGCAGGTTTAATCCACCGCCAAAGTGGCCTTTCTCTCCTCCTGCTCTGATCTCTAGCTTGCTTAAGCCACAGCCTGCTGTGCTGCTTTGGAATTTATTTAATAGCTCAGTTGTTTGGACATGATTAAAAATATAATGAATGGAATGAAGCAGTAATAAGATGAACAGCTCATAAAGGGTTTTAGTCTAAAAATATCTGCTTCAGCTCAGCCAATATAGGGAAGTGTGCGGCAGCAGTCGCAGGAAAGTCCGCTGCATGAATCTCTTGTAAGCCTTAGCTAGCTGTGCCTGAATGTGAGGCTTACGTGTCGTCTCCTCTCATTTATCCTTTACAATGGGCCCTATTTCTTCTACCTCAGTGTTACTTCGGCTTCCTATTGTTTCCCTTTCATGCACCTGATACATAGCTCGAGAGGAAAAAAGCTTTTTCTTCTGTAAATTGAATTGCACATCAAATATGTGCTGTGTAAATTTTTCCTTTTCTAATGTGAGAGTTTGAAGGAATTGAATTTCTGTGCTTTGCCTGGCTGAGTTTTGGCCATTTGAAGGGTTCGAGGGATGAAAATTGTTCACATTAAGGCTCAATGTTTTCCTAACGGTGGATGTTCAAAGCATGAACTGAAGGTCACAAGTTGGGAATTATTCTCCCTGAGGCTGCTGTGGTAGATGTGGAAAGGGAACCGTCCGTAATGAACAGAACTGGCTCCTCTGCCATCGTCTGCACCGCGCTGGTGTCTGAGGTGGACATGCAAGAGTGGGCGGTGTGCTTGCTTCCCGTACTCCCCTTTGAAGTTTAAGAGGGTTTGCTATGAAGAGTAGAGCGGGCTTAGACACGTGCCGCATATAAAGAGCGGCATTATCAAAGTAATGGTGCAGGTTTTATGTTGGGGAAAAATAGAAGAGATAATTTTTGAGCTAGTCCACAATGAATGCTCCCCTGAAGGACTCCCTTGCATGAGGACTCCCTCCTCTTTATTTCCAGGCATGGGAATGTCGCTCCTGCCGTGCAGTGTCTTTTCTTCCGGAGCTTCGTGGTATTCCAGAAAGGTCTTGGCGGCTCCTTGTGCGCGGATGCGATGCCGTGTTGCTGCCAGTGCCCTATGCGGGAAGCCAGCACAGCGTCGTTGAGGTTCCTTTTTAGTTCTTTCAATATGATCTTTCTCAGTGTAGATTTGTATCACTAAGGCCAATACTTCTGGTTTTAATATATCAGTTATGTCAAATTTAAATGACACACAGGCTTGCTCCTTGTGACTGAATGAGATTCAGGCCAGCTTTGAGATCTTGAGGTATCGTCTTTCCTAGGTTCAGTCTCAGTCCTTTCTTTCCATTAATCTGCATTCCTCTGAATGTCCTTTAGAGCAAATCTTTGTGTCCTGTTTCCATGACAATATTTATACAATAGATGCTATTCTTGAACCATGTGTGTATGGATTTTTCATTTGTAACCTCTCTTTGCATCAATTTCTGATGCATTCAAGGTCTCCTTGAAGTGTTTATACCATCATGTTATTTCAGATTGACTTAAGATTGACTCCGGATGGATATGGACCTACCCTTTGAGTTGAGCTTCACAGCCTCTCCCTTGGAGAGGTGAGTGAAGGAAATCCACAGGAACTTAAGGAAGAAATTCCTCCTTCCTAATCTTATTTTCCTTATCTAGAATGTGACTCTCATTCAGGGTAACTAGAACTGGGAAGATACACTGATAGTTGCAAGAGCAGCTCTTAGGTTTAGTTTTTTGTGCTGGGCTCTGGGAATGATGGTCAGCTGTGGTCACACAAGGTGGCTGGGTATTTCTCCCTCCCTCTCAAGTCCGTGCGCCAGAGCGAAGGTCTCAAGTGAGCGCCACCGATCTAAACCGGCAAGCAGGCTGCAAGTGTCCCCGCGGGGCACGGCTTGCAATTGGGCTGGCAACTCATCCGTGTCTTGTCTAGAAAGTGCATGACATTACACCCCCGTTGGGCAGGCGACACGCGCGGAAGTGACAGGCAGGTCACCTTCCAACTCAACTCCAAGATGTTTATGTCAGGCCAATAGCCCTTACAGCACTGGAGAAAGCCTTCATGGAGGAAGGAGGCAGCGTGTGGGCACTTGATTGCACACGTCCATTCTCCATGGGGATTGGGGTGTTCCTGGGATGTGGTCATAAATCGAGAGGTGGTAGTTGTCCTCTTTACAGCAACGAAGCCTCGCATTCTTTGTGTTGTTGGGAGCTCTGAATAGATTGATTGTCTCTGCTTGATTGTTGCTTAGTATGAAACTCTGAGGAACTTGCTGAACTGCCTAATGGTCCTATGAGTTGTAGGTGGCAAAAGAAAAGGGAATGAAACTTTTTTTCATCATTTGTAAATCAGGTTAAGCCCTGCTCAAAGTAACGTGTTGTGATGTTTGTGAATTCCCTTGTAGTAGTTGCCATCTTGTATTTCCATTTTAGAGAAATGGAATTTACTCGAGCATGGGAATGTTGTAGTATCTTCCAGGTGAGGAGCTGTGTGTGTCTAGGCTTCAGTGAGTAACTGCCATCTGAAGCACCTTTCACAGTAGGCTCCTTGGAGAGATCCAGCCTGAACACGCAGTCCCTGCCTCAGTCTACCCCTTCCAGTGCTGTGGTAGGGCCCAGTCTCTGGGAGCCTGCGCCAGGGTGTGCTCCTCTTAGGAAAGGCCTCTTCAGGATGTGTAGAAGGCAATTTTAGCCATTTTATTGCAGTGCCTAGTTATCTGAAATGATTATGAGTTCTTCTGCTTATCTTTAAGAGGAAATTTGACCTTTATTTTTTTAAGAGATCTGAGTGTGAGGTGATCCCCACCCCAGATCAGTCTGTTAAAATCTTAAGGGCATGTTCTCTTTCACCTTCCCTGCCTCCTTTAATCCATAGCTTGCATAAAAGTCTCTTTTTTAAACTTCATTAGATAAGTTGAGATGTAGGAGAAGAAAGGGCAGGTCTGTAGAAGGGCAGCATCTGTATTTAAGTAACAGCTATAAGATGATTTTAAAGCAAAGAGGCTCCTTGTCTTCCTGCTTCGGAATGACTTGAGGCACCGGGGAGCTCCCATGTGGGCTCCCTGCTTGTTCTCTGAGATGAGTACATGTTACTGCCTAGCTTGCAAAATTGTGCTTGTGGCAAATCTTGCAAGATAGGCACCTGTGAATTTGGGAAGCAAGACTGAGCCCTGGGCATATTCCTATGACATAATTAAATTGGCTTAGCTTTGTTTTCAGTGGAGAGGATAAAATTACCTTCTGCATTTTTTGATCAGTTCTGACCACAAATTAATAATAAATCTTGCTAGTGCCAGATGGAAGAGACTGCCTAATTGCTGTGGCAGCTCAGGGGAACCCTGACCCTTCCTTGAAATTTATTTGCTTTCTCTGTCTCGATAAGAGGAGTCTGTGCCATGAGCTTGGTGTTCCTAGTTGCTCTTATATTAATGACTCTTCTACTCAGTGGTGTAATATTTCACCTCTTCTATTTTCAAGTGCATTCCCATATGAACTGAGATATCACTGATTTGATATTTAGTTAATGTAGTGCTCTGTAAAGTTTGTCCTAGTTAAAACTACGCCTGCAGTGTTGGCCGCTGCCTGGTATTAAGCCGCCTTGTGATACATCCTAAAACAGCGCAGAATAGCTAAGCATCAGAGGGAATAAATTAGAGGTGATAAATTATGAAGGCAGTTGAAATGTGAAGCCCTGCTAGCATTGTACCGTGCCGGGGGCCTGGGGTAGAGCTGGGCCTAGGCCAGGCTGCGCCCCCCGGGAGGGTGCCAGCGCGGTGCCACCCGCCCGCAACGGGCGTCTCTGCCCCTTTCTGCCCCGCTGGCACAGGTGGCTCCTGCCTTATCTGTGGGGCAGCAGTGGGCAGACGAGGCTTCTTGTGCTTGGGAACAGGGAAGCGAAGCCACAGTGCGGCTGACCGGGCTGCAGAGCTCCACTGGGTCCGTGTGGCCACCAGGCCGGGCCTGCGGCAGCCCTGCTGCGCCCGGGGCGATCCTGCTCCATCCCGGGGGCTGGAAATGCAGCAGCTGGAAATGCCGCCTTGGCCTGAAGGCCTCTTCTCCAATGCAGAACACCAGAGCAGATGAGGCTGATGGTGCTTCCAGTGCCTGGGTGATGGGCCACTAACTGGAGAAGATTGGGAGCAGCCAAACGATCCTGCTCGCAAGCAGGAAGGGACCTTTTGTTTGTTTTTGTTCATTTGTTTCTTAATTTTTACTTTTTTTAACAGATGAAGCAAGTTCCCTGTCAGGGGATGTTCTCCAGCAGGAGAGCGGATCAACACTGGCACCCAGGGTCTAGACTCGATTCAGAGCTGAGTTTCCAGACCTGGTACCCTTTTCTCACCTTGACACCCAAGTTTCTGTCCTGATGCACCCAAAGGTGCGAGGTGCTCAGCCTGATTTGGCTCCACAACTCCTTGGGGCTGTGGATTTTACTTGTACTTTGCTTTGAATGTTCCTGGTGTCTTCTGGTGCTGATGGTACCTCGGTGGTGGAGTGCGTTTTTTTTCTTCTTAGCGTCTTTGGCATTATAGAAGGATGCAGATCTCGTTGCCTCCCGTAGAAAGGGAGGAAGAGGAGAAACATATAAAACTTCCTCCTCCTCCCTGGGGAAGTTTTTTTCAGGTTACTTTGCAGCTGGTAAATGCCATTTCAAGGAAGCCTTTAAACTTGCACTTAAATCTATTCCTGCTAAGCAAAACACTTAACCACATGCTTTAAATTAAGCTTGTGCTCAAGTGTCGTTGCACTGGAAAGCAGCAGGGCTGGAGCACGTTGGAAGCAGAGCACGTCCTCGAGTGCTTGTTGATTAGGTCCTGATTGAGGAGCGCGTTGGGCTCGGGCTGGTGCACGAGGCTGGGAGCTGAGCGGGCGCCTGCACCCACATCCCTGCCTGTGGGTGCTGCTCGGAGAGCCCTGCCAGCAGGTCCCTGCCCCCAGGCTGGGGTGCCAGCACAGAGCCCTGCTTCGTGCCCACTCTGTGAGTACCCCCAAAGGCTGGAGGCAGGACTGTCCTCGCCATCTCATCGTTCTCCTGTTCTCAATCTTGCTGCTATTTCTGTACGGAGAGATGTTCAATCAGACTTGAAGAGGGCTCCACTGGCGTGCCTGGCACCTTGGCAGGCAAGGTGAGCTTGCTCTAGCATCTTGCAGCAAGGTAAATTGGAATTGGAAAATGAGTTTCCAGAAGAACCCTAAAACTACTACCACAAGTAAGATGAATGGTGAGCTGTTCTGGGCTATTATTATCCAAAAGTAACTACCTGACCGTTTTTTACTGAACAAAGAAATATTAAAGGGAGAAAATGGTTTCCATTTAGCTTCTATCTCTTGTTGACTGTTTCGGAAATGAATCATGACGTAAAAAAATAAAATGAAGTGAAAAAGATACCATTTATTTCCTTTTCTGTAGCACACACTGGACACTTATTCTGAAGGTTAAAACCCTCCTGGACTAAACCAGGTTGCGCTAAAGCACTGATGAAGGCTGCTAGTCTTAGGCATCCCCATGGTTCACAGAGCCCCAAAGTCAGGGCTGAAGAGGGAAGGAAAATCGCCCTTCGTGTGTCCCATTCCCACGGAAATTCGTGTTTGTGCTGGCGAGCGGTGCCCTGCCGGCCTGGTGCACAGCACCTTCCATTAACTCTCCAGGTTCTCTGGAGTTCTCTTTAATGATCTCCTTGGATTTCTCCAAGCGAGTGGTCCTCCGAGGGAAACGCTGTCCTGCCTGGGCGGGCTGGGGCTGTAGTCGAGGAGACCCTTCCTGCTCATTTTTCTGGTCTCTTCACTTCCAGCTCCCCCTAGATTCAGGAAGCATAGGATAGCAGGAAGGGGATTAGGAAAAGCCTATGAAAGGTTAATTCTGAAATGAAGGTGTGCGGAGAGAAGCCAACTAGTCTGGCCCAGTGGTTCTTTTATTTTGCTTGATCTAGCTAGTCTCCTTCCATTGGGATTTATAAATCATCCCATGCTCTAACAGCTGTATTCAGGAGCTGGTACCTGCCTGCTCTGGCATTGCTGCTTTCTTTTCTTTTATTCTTTTTTATTAGGAATGAAGATTAGTTGAGAACAAGGAGATAATCATGGCCTTGTATTGTAGAAGTTGTGCTCCTTGATAAGATTTCAAGGTTAGAACAACAATAGCATTAAAATATCTGTCGTAAACCACCATAGATAATTCAAGCAATAAAAATGTTTCTTTTAGCTATGTAAATAGGGTAATAGACTGGAATGCAGTAACTGGATCTATTGAATGTTGGAGTTTTTATATTCAAGCGATATAAAGAGAAAATAGAGCCGAAGATTAATTTGAATAGGGAACAGTGAAGGTTTCTCTTCTGAATGGTGGGTCGGCTGGAGATAGATAGGAGTATTTTAGCTTCATTTGAAGGCACCTGGATGAGATGTATGTTAACTCAAATGTATCAGCGTGATGAATAGGATGGCAGACCTGTCTGTCCCTGTGCCTTTTTTCCCCTGACACAGAGCTGTGGGGTCTTAGGAAAGGCTGATGAAATTAGCCTGAATGCTTCTTGATGGTGGGATGCTGTCCAAGGATTTGTTGAGTCACATCTAATGACTTCAAAACTACTAATTAATTCCGAATGAACTGGAACAATGAGATGCAGCTCTCGAGCGCTAGGTTTTTAAAGCTGCTGATTTTGAAAACTTCCAGCATCGTCATCCTGGGCATGGGGATCAGAAAAGTTGTGAGCAGCTGGTTGGAAAGGGCATAAACAAAGGAGGCTACAAGTGAGGGGCAGGGGTGGAGGTCTCGTTCTCCGACTGTTCCTGGGATCCGGCTGGCTTTTTTAGCAGCTCGCAGGAATGGATGGTGGAGGATGCTCAGCCTTGCTGTATTCCCTTCTAATGTCTTTAGCAGGGGAATACAGAGCCTGCCCTTGCATCCAGGACACGGGGGTGGAGGGCATCCCTGGAGCACATGCATGTTCCAGAGGATGGGAATGCAGAGCCGCAAACAGAGGAAAGAAGCAGGAAATGAGAGAAAAAGTTCAGTGGAGAAGAGAGCTAAGGTGGGCAGAGATGGATCTGAGGACCTGAAGTTTCATTTTGAAGGCTAAATGAATTTGAAAGACAGGTTGAAAACTAGAGAGTTTTATATTTTTGATGGTTTTAGTCCTGACTGATGCTCTCCAATGTCCTGACACTTCAGAGCTCCTTGCTAGAAAAATGCTTTTTCTATCTCCTTACTCTGTCATCATCCTCCCTTGCTTCTCTTTGTCAGGCAGCTGTGTCTGCAGCTCTCACCTGACCTTTTCTTCAGAGATTAAATAGAGATCTGATGCCACTTGTGTCTATGGTGGCATTTAATGCCACAAGCGAGATTGCTCTGCCTTGTCTGAAGGAGTGACTTTTCTGGACTGTGTCTAGGTGCTGCTGGGGACGATGATGTTTGAGGTATGTTAAGGAGCTCTGCAGGTGCAATTGCAATAAAATAATCCTATTTTCCTCCCTCCTGTCATAAAGTAGGATATGGTTTGGCAGTTGTTCAAGTCAAGACAAATAAAATAAACTGCTCTATATTCATCTCGGAAAGACACAGACTTAGCTACAAAATGAGTAACAGGATCTTGTATTCAGCCCTACCAATCTGGTCTGTGGCTGCTTTCATTTCCATGCAATCACTGGAAAATATTATGTTGATTGCCAGGAACACAGCTTAGAGGGTGGTGGGGGAGAAATCTGTGCCACTGATCTACAGTGGAATTGGTAAATGGGTAAGACAAAGCTTCAATAATAATATTCTGTGCGACATCTGATGTAAATAATACAGTTCTATTAATCTCTCAAGCAATCAGAGTCTGGCTGTTGGAGGCAGCCAAGTATGAGCAATAATATTATCTCTTCTAAGGAAAGTTGGAATAAAAGCCCAAATCCTCTGCGTGCTGTCCGAAGCAGCGTTCGCTTTGTGCAGAGGCACCGCAGCGATGGGCAAGCACTGCTGCCTGAGTCCGGAGCCAGGGAGGCCTTAACGACACCTCCCTGCAGAAAACCATGTGTCAATGCAGCCAGAGGAAGGAGAAGTTTTGAATGAGTTTCCATTTTTCAACTATGATTTTAAGATATGATGCAGGTCAGGGTTGTCTGGTTCGCCACAGTTCATTAAGTGGGGAGCAGCTCATGTTAGAGAGTGACTTTTAAAAATGATAGAGTTTTATTTATAGAAAAGTTCCAGTCATTAATTTGAAGGAAGAAAGCATGAAAGCAGGAGTGGGTTCATTTAAAAAAAAATACATTAGTAATTTAATTAAATTGGGGGTTTGAGTATCATTACAGAAAATGAAACATTAGTTCTACACTGCTTTTCAAGCCATTTGCCATATTTGATAGCATCCTCCCTACTTACAAAACCTGCACAGTCATTAATTTTTCCGTGTGGAAGTTGCTGGTGACCAACTACCTGCCCAGCTGCAGGGGCTTCTTGGGGGGATGTTCCGAGCTCGAATCCCAGTGGGATAGGGCCGAGGCTGGGGAAGGGGCTCAGAGCAGCACAGGAGCCGCGTGGAGCTGCCCTGGAGCTGCTTGGTGGGGATGTTGCCTGCGTGTGCAGGATTTAAGTGTTTAACCTGCAACTTTTGTGCTGTATTAAAATAATAATCAATTTTGACGAAAAATTTTGAGCAAACATTTTGCCTTCAGCGGAGCCGGGTGCATTGTGCTGTTCAGGAATCCAGTTGGATACATTTGTGTAAAATCCAGGTTAAATGTACAGTGAAATGATAATGAATCCCCATGGACTGAAATGTTGCTCGTTTTGTCTAGACAATAGTTGCTAATTATAGGTTTTGCTGCCTTCTCTGTGTCTCCAAGGTGGAACGCGATTCAGGCGGTTCCCGGAGCCTTTGGGCTGCCCGGTAAAGCTCTGTTGAGAAGCATTGTTTTAAACAGGAATGTAATCTCTGCATTAATCAACTGTAATCACGTCGAAAGGCTGGAGCTGCAGCAGGCTGTACGGGAGGGGAGTGCTGTGGGGCGCAAACTGGGAACACAGGTCAGGAAGGAGTAGACTTTATTTCTGACTCAGGTTGTGCTTGCATTATTTATACTTACCAGATACAGTGCTTAGATGGTAGCCTTAATGAGCCTAATGAATTCTCATGTAATCCAGGCTGGTAAGTTTAATGATTATTTGCTCTTTATATTTCGATGCATTTGCTTGGAGACTAGGAAGATGCCACTGAGATCGGTCATCTGCGTGGATTCTTCACTTGATGTGTGTGTTATGACTCACTGCCCTAACCAGAAGCAACTTTCTTTGGCAGTTCTACCAAGTCATACGTGCGGAAACCCAGGAAGGCTGCAGAACGGCATCCAGCAAGGGACGACGTTCAGCATTGGGGACAAAGTGCGCTACAGCTGCAACCCAGGCTTCTTTCTGGAGGGGCACGCGCTGCTCACGTGCCACGCCAACTCCGAAAACAGTGCCTCCTGGGACTTCCCTCTCCCCTTCTGCAGAGGTAAAGTGTCCTGCCTTCGTCTGCAACGAGCTGCAATGAAACAGGCTTGTCATGAGTTGTTTGGGCTTGATAAAACGTTCGTGAGCTCTAAGCTTGGTTTAAAAGCCTTGAAATCTAACCATGATGTTGTTAATGTTGAAGCTCCAGTTTATTAGTTTCCCTAAAGCTGCCAGGATTTGGGTGAATAATAGAAATGCTAGAAGGTACTTAAAGCATTCAGAATGTTACAGCTACTTTTATCTTCAATTTCTTTGCCTGAGATTAAAAAGCGGGGGAGATGGTGTTAACCCTCAAGATAAGGCAACTTTCCAAGACTCTGGAGTTTTCCTTAGACCAAATATTAGAAAATGAGGGGACTTTTTCTTTCCCGATGCCATGCTTGCTTCCCTTTGTGCAAAGAGCACAGTGGTCCCGGTGTTCTCCTTGCGCAGCAGCCTGCGTCCGTGCAGCCTCGCAGAGGCAGGAGGCAAAATGCAGGAGGCAAAATGTGTCCTTGGCTGCCAAAGCCTGGCCAGCTTCCTTGCGCTTTTGGGTATGGGAACTTCAGTGTCTTCCTGGCTGTAGAGCACTTCTTGCTAATCCTCTGGGGCTACAAGGGACTAGAGAGTCCGTAAACACTACAAGTGTCTGCGTTGTTTTACCAAAACAATTGCCGCTGTTTCAAGTTCTTTTCCCCCTCAATTCCTTGTATACCTCAGCAGAGCATCTTGTATTGATTCTTTTTATTGACTGTCTGCTTGTGCAATCAATTAGCAGGTGCAAGCTGCAGCATAAATCTTGAATTTCAAATGAGCAAATATTATTTGCTTGGTGTGCTCGTAGTGTTTGCCTCAGTGAGTCACTTACCTCACTATTTTTTGTATGCTTACACACTGTTTTGGGGCTGGGGGTATTATGCCACTGAAAGAGAGGTTAATACAGCCAAAGTGCTACTAGTGGGTAACTGGCATCTCTTCCTTTGCCATTTCAGGATGATTGTTTTCTCCTGGAATCAGGGTTTTCATTAGGACCTTTTCTTTTAAGAAGGGGTGGGGGAAAGATGTCCCTTCCAAATTTAGGGGAAGTGTGAGGAAGAACAGCTACTGAATTTCAGCCTTGGGAGTATCCAAAGCTTTATCCCTTTTGAAAGGAAAGAAATTCTGTACGTGGATGGACCAGTGTTCTCTCCAGCCTGAGCGCGGGCTCCCTTTGCAGGAAGGCAGTGTATTCCCTTGCCCTGCTGCACTTCAGATTTGGGTGTGAGAGGTTCCAGTGAGGGAGGGATCAACTGCTGCCCCGGCAGGCACTGAAGTCCTGAGACGTGAGCTGCTGGGAGAGTATTTAGAGACCTGTTTTAATCTAGCCTGCTGCAACAAAGGAAAAACTTCCCTTAAAGGACAGTTACTTCCTATGCCTGGTGCGAATGTCGCAGTAAAAAAGAAATGTAAGATTTGTCTTGGCGGCAGCTCCAGCTGAAAGTTTGTTAGATGCATTTGTCCATGTTCTGTTTTCTGATGGAAGGTGGAGGCGGGTCACGCTGCAGGACCAGATGCAGACAAACCACGATGAAAGCCGTCCTTTAGCAGAGCAGGTACTGCAGTCCTGGGGGCAGCTCTCTGGGGAATGTAGACGTGTCTAATGTCACCGAAAGGCCAGCGTTGAGCGCAGCGAGCCCTGCCTAATAGGGAATGCTCTTCCCTTCTTCCCCCGCTCCCCGGCGGAAGGGCAGAGGTGCGAGAAGTGCTGAAATGGGAGTGTAAATGTCAATGGTGCTCATCAATAGCCTTCTGTTTCTTCACGCTCCTCTCTGTACTTGCCTTCCTCTTTGGAGCATCCTTTTCTGTACAGTGCAAGCCTTGTCTCTGTTCCGGTCTGTGATGAAATAGTCAAACATGCAAAGAAATGCGTGGTAGAAAAGAGTAAGAAGCAAATGTATGTGACAAGCTAAAACTTAGCTCTGCCGGGGCAGCAATGCTTTAAAAAAGTGCAGCGGCCCAGCAGCTTGTTCTTCACGTGAGCTGTCTGCCCTCCTTTGCATGTCTCTGTTTTAGGAGTAGTCTTATTTATAAAGGATACATACAATTTTAGTGAGCAGAGGAGGCAGGAGTGAGTTCCAGATACAGAAGGAATGACTTGTTGAAGCAGTTCTTTGCAGAGACCAGTTGAAGCTGTGCCTGTGCTGTGCCTTATTGGTGGGTTTGGAAGCAGTTACATCAAAATTGATTCTTGGACTCCAAGCTAAAGGAGCCGTAAATTCACTCTGCACAGAATCTGCTCTAGTGAGTTATGTCTCTTGCCTATGTGGCAGGAAGGATTAAAACTGCAGTGATGTCATTCTGGGAGCAGCGGTGAGTGACACCTCGCTGTGATCTGTGGGGAGCGGGGCAGAGAAATGGGTGGCAGCCCTGGCTGCCCAGCACAGGCACCCGGCTGGGGCTGCTGGCGCGCGCGGCACGGACTGCCCAAACTCCAGATGGGATCAGCCTATCTGTACAAGATGTATCCGTAAATAACCTGAAATTCCCATTTCTCCATTGCTTGTGTGTGGTACATTTTAGATCCGTGCTGCCTTACAAATAAGGCCTTGTACTTAGCCTAGCTGGGACCTTAAGCTCTATTCTACAGGTCTGACTCTGTTTGCATTTCACCCCTGGTTTGCTGGAGGCAGAAGCAGCACTGTGCTTGGAATCCCTCCCGTCCTGCTGTGGCCACTGAGGAGCAGCCCTCACTTGGGCAGTTAACTTCAGCTACAGCAGGATGTTGGTCTTGAACTTGCAAAAGAATATCCTGACACGTCTCTGATCCCGTTTTCTGAAGCACATCCATTCATGCGAGGAGAAAGAGAGAGAGAAGAATCTTGCTGAGATTGTTTGCTGAATTTAAGTAGAACTGATAGGTTTATGATTCTGGTAGGCGGATGAGTAAAAATTCAGTAAGCCATCTGAGAAGTTGAGAACATTTGCAAAGCTACATTTTAAGTGTATCAAATATGCATAATCTCATTAAAAGTGGTCTGTCTTGTATCTCAAACAGCTGCTTAGACTGCACCATGCCCCAAAAAATTGAAGGGCTGTTCTAGAAGTTTTCAAAACATGTTTTAAGAGTAACAGGCTCTAAAAATGTAGGAGTGTGCAGTTAAGGGGGGATGGGAAAATAATATATTTACCATTAATTATCTTTTGCAATGACTATTTTTTCATTATTTTTAATTGAAACATCTCTTCTATAAAAGACCTTTGGAGAGGCTTTCTGTAAGTCAGCTTAGCCCAATCAAAAATATATAGGCCCCTTATTTAAGAATATTGTCAACACTAAGAGTCAGAATTCTTTAAATAGCATATTCTCCATAGCTCCCAGGGTTCCTTCTAGTACTAGGACAGTTTTAATATACAAGATACTGTCTCAGATATCCTCTAACCTGGTAGTAAGCATGACTGAGAACTTATTCGTCTCAATAGTTTCTTCCAAATCCCTTTTGCTTTAACCTTGCTTTGATCTGGGCACTGGTGGAACTGGGCCGCGGCAGTGGGTGATCATTGCGGGGAAGGGGTTGGCACCACCCGTGGTGTCTCGGAGCGGGCTGCTCCCGTGCCAGAGCCGGGCTGCTCCCACGTGCCTGGGGCTTGGTGAGGCAGGACCTTCTTTGCAGTGGTGTTTTGGCCTGTTGCCTGAGGCCAGTAGTGGCCAGGCACCGATAATCCTCAGTATAACGTTCATTCATCCTCCAGAAAGCATTTTCATCCCCTCTGTGGGGCAGGATAGTTTTGGAAACAGCTGTTTTTCTCTTTTTTGCATGGGTGGGAAGGGCCTCGACCTCCCGTGGGGCACAGGGTGCTAGTGCAGCAAGTGCAGGGTGTTCGGGCAGTACAACAAGCGAAGGGGCCGAGGTGGTCCCCGCTCCATCCCTTGCCAACAGTTGGTGGGAAGTGAGTGTCGGTGCCGGGGCCTCGCGCTTGTGCGCTTGGCCGCTGCGCCCTGCAGCAGATGGGCATCGGAAAGGGAAGGCGGCGTTGGCAAGAGCTTGGCTTTGTCAGGTTTGTCTTTCAAGTTCCACGAGCTGCAGGTTCCGGCCCTGCTGATAACGCCGCTGATGCTACGAGCCACTAAGCCCTGAAAAGGGGCTGCCAGCTGAGCGCTACCAGAGGCCCTGCTGAGCTGCCCGCCAAAGCCTCCTGTCTGCTCCTGCATGCCCGTGAACCGCTGTGTTTTGCAAAGCTGCTCACTTGTGTTAGATTTCCATTTGGAAGGGAGTTTTTTATGATTTGTCATAAAACTACATGTTAATAACATAAAGCCCCAAGCTCCTTGACTAACGCATCTGAAATGCTGCTCTGTAGTACAAGCTGTAAAGTTAACAGGCTTTTCGTAGCTGCCTTCCAATAAACGTGAGGCTGATGCTGGATGTGCAGGCAGCATGTGCTGCCCCGGCGCTCGTCAAATTAATTCTTGGTTTTCTTTATCTTCCTGCGTGTGTTTTTTATTGGATCCTCCCTCTTTAATTGCGCTAACAGCAACTGCTGCTGGAAGCTTCACTGCGAATAAAAGAACCTGCAGCGAATGGGCGATCCTGAGTATAATCCCGAAGTGCCGCCCCGCGATTGTAGAACAACTGGTGAAGTTTTTAGCAGTGCGATTTTGGCACCAATTCTGATGTCTTTCAGAGAGCAGGGCAAAGCAGAGAGCAGGCTGGCGCGTGCGGGGAGCATCGCTAAGCACGGCATGGGCCGGGCTCAGGGGCTGTTCACTGCCTACAACTGCTCACTCAGCCCATCCAGGGAGCAGGATGGGAGCTGCTGAGCGTGGTCTAGTCCCTAGTGCTCGTTCTGTGCTGAAGATGCCTTGGAAGCAAGGCTGGACCTTCCCCCAGCTGCCTGTGAGCCAAGGGGCAGCCTGTGCGCTGCGTGTCCTGCGAGCGCGAGACAGGAGGGTGTCGGAAGGGTGTAAGGGATGTGAGCTTGGAAAAGGGGTATAAATTCCCTTGTCCTTCGTTCTTGGCTAAAGGCGTATTCAGTGTTTTGATTTGGGCGTGTTGCACTGCGTTCATGTTCTGTTAGATGGAGAGCTCTCTGCAGCTCTTGGCAAACTGAAGGGAGAAGGGGCCTGAGCCTGTGAAACCCTCTTTCTTCTCAGCTTTTGAATTCCCTGCAGTTTTCCTCCTGCCTTGCCAGCTACGGGGATGGAAGGGATGTTACAGACAGCACCTCAGAGCATCCTAATTAGGAGCAAGGGCTGCGAGGAAGGAGCACAAGAACAGCGTGCGAGGAAGGAGCGGCCTGACAGCAAGATGCATTAGGCTGAGGAGCTGCTTCCCCAGGGAGGTGGTAGCAACTCTGTCACTTGGGATGTTTAAAATTAGACTAAACAAATCACTCATAAATGTACAGTTGGGAATAAGCTGGCATTCAGAAGGAGGTAGACGGAATGACCTAATAGGGTTTTATATCCATCAACATCTGTTTCTTAATAGCG